>JACXGI010004640.1:0-52303 GCA_016801175.1 Esox masquinongy | reverse complement strand
CTGGCCCTGTCGCCGCCGTCTGGCCCTGTCGCCGCCGTCTGGCCCTGTCGCCGCCGTCTGGCCCTGTCGCCGCCGTCTGGCCCTGTCGCCGTCTCTCTCAATTCAGTTCAGTAGCTGCTTAATGGCATGAATGGATGGTTGCCTCTGTTGCCAAAGCAGACATGTTTAGGTTGCTATAGTGATACAGTACATAAATACAATGAAACTATAAAAACACAATAAAAAAAATACCATCTACCAAATAATACTGACAATTTTACAGAGAATAAACATAAATAACAATAATCAGACATTTACATTCTGGGTACTATTGTTTCTCCTTTGTAATGACTGGCCAGGACATTCAGCTGCTAGGTCTATTGTTTCTATATTTTTACCCAAGAGAATGCACATTTTCTCCTCAGCAGATTCCAAAAAACTATCAGTAACTTCTTTACATTTCAAGAAATGGATATCTTTAATTGACTCATACTAAGAGCAGCGGAGTTGGACGTGCTGTTCATTTTCAACTTCTCTTGAATCAGTGTTTACAAAATATCTTCTCTGACCACCCATGTTTTTTTATGCCGTCCTGTCTCTATAGCCAGGCAATGGTCACTGAGTCTATACATTGTTAGTAGCTTTTATGTTCTTTGATGTATACAAGGTGTTGTGCTATCTGGGCCAACTGCTTTAAAGGGTCACTCAGGGTTGTTGTGTTGTACATGATGCCGTTTAGATGAGTCCAAAATGTTATGGCTCTTTTCTAAATATGGAGTGCTGAGGGGAATCTCCCAAGTTCTGCCCTACAAGCTAAGTTTGCGGAACGTCTGTGAACATCTCTTTTTCACTCTCTCTCTCGCTCTCACTCTCTCTCGCTCTCTCTCAATGTCTGTCTCACAAGTTTGTTTTTGGTTGACTGAGATTCAACTGATCTCTCTGACTAATCAGCTAATCACATTTTTTTTTTAAATCTCTATAAATAGACACACCCTTTGTTATATGCTTTTAGGCTCTGTTGGATTAAATGATAAGAGGGAATATTGATAAGATTCCCAGGAATATAAACATTTTCCGACCTGACCAACTGCAGCTGATGGGCTTCCCAGATTCAGTTGCTATAATGTTACTCATGTTAGTCCTAATGTAGCTGATGCTGACAAATTAGACAAGAACTACCATGTTGTAAGTCTATGAGAAGTGAACTCCAAGGACAGATTGAAAAATATTGTTTAACTTGCACGATCGCAGAGCGTCTGTTAAACAGCGCACACTGAAGCCTGTTGTTTCAAAACGGAAAACAGTGACCGATGTTCACCGCAGGGAAATGCGCTTACGGAAGTTCAGCATGTTGGAGAACGTGCCCTTACAACCACTGATTGACCAATAGGGAACTGTGTGCCACAGAGACAGCGATATTTGGCTACAACTGCTCTCATATGTGCTGTGTGCAAAAAAAGACAAAAAAAATGATTTTTATTGGTGTTGCGCCTTTTTTTTGACCAAGCAATTGACTAGTTGACTGAATGGGGTTTCTAGAATCATGGGTAGCTACATAGTTGGAGTGTATCTGAAGAACTGTGAGGCTGAAGTGATGTGTATGTGTAAGACATGGAATGGTCAAGAACTGTACTAATTAGGCTGACCTGTTTACATGCAAGACCAATTTGGTGGCAGCTTTAGCTAACGTTAACCTCGTTCTCCTAAACTACCTTTTTATTTTTTTATGAATTTCTTGAAACCTGCCTAACTGGTTTAGATCAAACTCTTCAAGGAAACATTGACTGCTCAGTCTTCCCCGTCGCTGCTCCTGAGCCTCCGGCCGCTGCTCATGGTGACCCCGTTTTCAGTCAGACTCCAGCTATGCAATTTAAAATACATGAATATTGTTATATCAAACTACCGATATCTATCCGTCAAGTGTTTGAGGATACAAAGTCCTAACGTTTCCATTCTGGAGTTGTTCAGGATTTTTATTTTGATTGTGGTGTAATGTGACTTTGAAACCTGTAGGATGACAACTTAGCTCTAATGGCACAGGCCAAGGCTTTTGAAAAAAATGTCTTTCCTGATTAAGAATTTGTTCTTTTAAACATTTACCTAAATTTAAAATGTAGTTAAGGACTTAAACTATTTTTGAACCTTTCGGTTTTGATGTTTGTTCCCCTGCTGATGTCTACCAAGGTATTCTGAAGGACATCACTTCATGTCACCAGCTCCCAGGTTGACCCATCTCATCCAAACTTTCTTTTCTTTTAGTCCCCGTTCTTCCTCACACTAGACAAATGTCAAATGTCTAGACTAGATTTTCACATATCTGCTCTCACTTTCACTTCTTAGCCACCAACTATTAATGCTTCAACAATATACTTGATTAACATTCAGTTCTGTGGCAAGTAAATCACCCACTGTTGTTGCCTAATGAATGACTTTGTCTAATGAATGACCCCTGACAAGAAATACAAACTCAACTTTGTGTTGTCAACCCACTAACATGCCAGAGGTTTAGTCTGTCTGCTGTACTGACCTGTGATTGGCACATTGGAGGTGTATTCAGTGGCACAATGTTGGGAAATGTTCATATAGACATTTGATCTGTAGAACAAACACACTCTTTTGATGTGTATAATAGGGGGGATGCTGGCTCTTTGATGCACTTTAATTAGCTGCTTTACTTTTACGAACCCCGGTTGCCTGCATGAGAGGTCACGTCTCTAACCACTACGCTATTTAACAACAGGTAGTCACTCAGGCACTCGGTAAGAGACATTCGCTTTTCTTGGCCAGCTCCGCTGATGTGGTCCGGCAAAAATAAATAATAATAACAATAAAATAAGATTAATGTTTGTGTAAGGCATGCTTCCGCAGTAAATGTAAAATGGTTGTCCAGACCCCGGGACAACTCTGTATCTGACTGGCCTTTCTGTTGCGAATAGTACTCTAAAGTATAGTCTTTTTCTCCCCAGAAGCCCCCAATGCCCAACGCCAGGAGGACATTGAGTGTAGAGCAGCGACACCTGACCAAACCGATGAAGTCACACTCTCACAGGTAAGGTATTGATGATGTCACTGTCTGTGGTAAATGCGTCGTTAGACTAAATGGCAATGTATGTTTCAGTATGTTGGAAGAAGTGTGGTCTTGAAGTCTAGGTGTGTGTGTTAGGAACAGGACCTTACTGGAGAGGAGGGTCTGAGTGAGGAAGAGAAGGCCAAACGCAGAGCGGAACGACGTAGGGCCAAGAAGAAGGTAGTCATGCCCAAAATCCTACTATGATCCACAGAGACACAGACAGACAGACAGACAAGCTTATTTTCCTGTCCCTGTGAGGTCTTTTTGCTTAATTCTTATGCAGAATTGTTTTATGTTCTTCTGTCTTCACTAGTCATGGTTTTCCAAGTGTGACTGTACTTGTGAATTAATTGTGTAGTAACACAAGTCTGTGCACATATACTCCTCCTTAGCAATACTGTTGGTTAAATCCCATGACGGACCTGCTTGTTTTCACAGTGAACCACGTCGTCAGTACTCAAAGTAACATGATTCACGATGCTGTCTCCTATGTTTCTCTCAGCGTCGACGGGAGCGTAAGAAACTGAAGCAGGTCAAGAAGCTTGAGAGCACAGAGCAGGTAATTTCCTGTTGTAATTTTTTCATGGATAAAAACAGGAAATTACAAACTTCCCATCTAGGTATCCGAGATTATTTAATGGAATAAATATGAATTGTGACGCTTCAACCTTATTTTCTTACTATTCCAAAAAATAGGGAATGTTTTGTGTAACAGGGAAGTTTGCATCCCAGCTAGGTTATTTATTTGTGTGTGTGTGCGCGTGTGTGTATGCGTGCGTGTGCGCGTTCATGTGTGCGTCAGGATGCTGAAGTTGGGGATGATGATGCTGGTGAATCTGAGGAGGAAGAAGATAGTGTGTCTGAAGCAGAGATCGAAGAGCAGGAGCCAGAAGAGGAAGGAAAAACAGAATATAAAGCAGTCATACCTCGCTCCAAGGAGCCCCCTGGCTCATCCACAGCCCCCTCAGGGACTAAGGAACCCCAGAAGACCACAGTACAACATTCCCAAGAGGTAGGGACAGATGGAATCTTGAAAAGCCGGGTTGGGTACTTTATAAATGTAATCAGTAGCTAGTTGCATGTCTGAAATTTTAATGGATAACGTAAATTTTGAATTACTCCTTTGTTTTTATATGGCATTACAGAAAGACCTACATTTATATAATTAATCAACTGTATTTTATAAATACCTTTCTACATCAGATGTTTGCAGAAAGTGTTTTTACAGATTCCCCGCCTAAAACCTAATGGGTGACTTCCTTTCCTGGCTGTGCCGGGTTGAGCTTACACACGCGTGCAGATGCTGCACAAATGTGCAGTGGCTCAAAATACATGGCTGGGAACTGGTAGCCTTTGGCCAGTAACTTCAGGTCGGATATAGATCAGCAACACGACCAGGTTGTTGTTAAACAGAGTTTTTTTTTTTTTTTTTTCTTTCCTGATGTATCCTGACTTGGATGTGAAAAGTGATTGCCATGTTCTGCGTTTTCTACAGGCATAGAGTTTAAGTTAGTATTTTAATTGGTGGCGCTGTGATATCAGTAATTCCAACTGTTGAAGTACCCCAGCAGTTTTTTAGTGTAGCTGTATCTGATGGGTAGGATATGGATCTTTCTCTTCTATCTCTCATTCTCTCCCTTCATCACGGCATTATCTCTCTCCTTCTCCCTCTCTCCTGTAGGAACCTGAATGGGATGTGAGCAGTGCGTTTTTTGCTAATGCTGCTAGCCACATCAGGCCAAAAGGGCGGACCAAACATGGCCGCAAGTGCAAAGAAAATAAGGAGAATGATGCTAGGATAAAAGAGGTATGTGGACCCTGGGTTTTGGAAGATCTATAGTACCTTTTTGGCTATTTGATTTGGAATGTGTGGTAATGGCCAGCATTTTGTTCTCTGGCTGCTTAAAAGCTGCTTTAGCAGGAATGTTGTTGAGGCTAAGGATCGCTCGGTAGCTAATAAATTGCCATAGGATTGTTATTTGATAGCTGTGGTGGCAGTATTGGTGATAGTTTGCTGTCTGTAGTGAGATTGTTGTGATAGCTTATACAAGCTATCACAGCTATGTTGAGTTGGGGCTCGGGCTATCATGGTTATTTCACTGCATTCAAATTCTGTGAAAGCTGAGATCATGGTTATTTCACTGCATTCAAATTCTGTGAAAGCTGAGAAATTAAATCTCTTATTTTGCACTCGCTGACTGCTCACATCCCTATTTGCTCTGATGTCAATGCGAATTCATCTCAAACACTTAAAGACTGAATTTGAAGGATCTAATGAAAAGTGTAACTGATGATGGGAACATCTTCAAGGTTGTGTAATTACATTCGGGTGAAATGTACAGTGCCCTGCAAAAGTATATCCATTTCTTTCCTATTACTGAATTACCCATTTTGTAATAAATAATCCATTATTGTATGATGACATTGGTTTTATGTTGAACATGTAAAAAAACAAAAAAATAACAGATATTGCTTACATAAGTATTCCACCCCTGTACTGTATATTCATGTTTTTTAGAGCCACATTTTGCTGCAGTGTTTCATGAAACAAATGGTAAACTAAGTTTTCAGAATTATATTTAAAAAATGCACCCATAAGGATTCTTATAAATAAAAATAAACAAAATAAAATCTTTATTATTTGTATACTTATGTGCATCTCATTATTAAGGAACGTTATTGTGGCTTTAGATCGCTTCCTGTTTCACTGGTGTCTAAAAATGAAGTACCGAGCCTTTACAATCATTTTGTCACCTGTCACCATGGCGAAAGGCAAGAAAACACAATTGAACAGACACTAATGATTGTCCTTTATAAACCAGGCAGTAGGTATAAAACATCAAAAAATCTCATTATAAACTGGCTGGTTTGAATGCTGATTGGCTGGAAGAAGCCTCAAGATACTAAATGTAATGATGTTAACGGTATATTACCATGAGACAAGCTGTCATTTGCATGACAATTTCCACCTGACTAAATGTAATGACCTCCCCCACAACTAGTTGGCGCTGAGGTGGCAGCACAGTACAGCGGGGATTTACTGTGGTAGGGGCTGATGGGGGATGTAGTATTGTTGATCGCTAACTGTAGGCTGTGCCAGGTTCAATGTCCTCACAAAGGCGACATTGACTATGATCCCGGGAAGACATTGAACAGATTTTGTGTGTTGTGTTGTTTTTTGGGGGGTAGGAAGAACTCCTAATGAGTGCGTGTGAATTTTCCCTGCTTCCCTGGTTTGTCTGTAGGTGAATGCAACAGATGCTGTGACTAAGAGAAGTGCCTCATTGACAGGTGAGGGTCTGCCTGTGTGTTTGTCTGTGTGTCTGTCCAGGTTACATGTATTGGGAATAGCTTTGTATACCTGCTCAGATTTTCTTTGTACATTTGAGCCTCTGAGGGGTTTGTGTCTGTGTTTTTGTCCTGCAGAAAAAGGGATCAGACTGGTCCAGGAAGGCCAGTATGCTCAGGCCGTCAGCATGTTTACAGAAGCCATCAAATACGACCCAAAAGATTACAGGTATCACACCATTACACGCTTTATATATGGACTTTGTAGCACTAACTACTATATAATCTTTGACCCCAACACACTGTATAGCTGTGTGTACATGTCACTGGTAATTAACAACAATTTTGTGTGTGTGTGGTGTGTGTGTGTCCGTCCCACCGTCTAGGTTCTTTGGTAACCGGTCATACTGTTATGGCTGTTTGCAGCAGTTCCCCCAGGCCCTGTCTGATGCCGAGATGTCCATTCAGCTGGCACCTGACTGGCCTAAAGGGTACTTCCGTAAGGGCAGTGCCCTCATGGGTATGAAGGTGTGTCCCAAACTACTGTGCAGTACTATGCTGTTACTGTCCTGCGCTGTGCTATTCTGTGGTGATCTGCTTGATTTTAGGAAAAGTGTGTATATTCTGCAGTGGTTATTCATCAACTATAGCGTGCCCTCCTCAATTATTGGGACAGTGAGGCTTTCCTATTTTATTTTATTTTTTACTTTTGGCTCAATACTCCAAAAGCTTGGAATCAAACAGTTACTTAATATTTATGTATACATTCTCAGCTTGAGGGAATTTTTTTACATATTGGTTTGACATTTTAGAAATGAGAGTCCCAGTCATTAGAGAAGGCTGTGTGTATCCACGTTCTTAGAGGTACAGCGAGGCGGAGAAAGCCATGGAACAGGTGCTGGAGCTGGATGAAGACTGTGAAGAGGCCGTCAATGATCTCTTCGACTGCAAAGTCTTACAGCTGATGGTACACACACACACACACACACACAACCCCCAACTACACAAACACATACACACACATACACAGTGCTGGCCCTAGCCTTTTGGCAGCCCTAAGCAAAATTTGATTTGGGGGCCCCCTCTCCCCTAGCGGTCCAGGGGTCACTAGCAGTCTGGGACCCCTTGCGGTCGGGGGCCCTAAGCAACTGCTTATGTCGCTTATGCCTAGGGCCGGCCCTGCACACACTACAACAGCCAGTTTAACTGCAGAGTGCTACAGCATTGGACAAAACAAACATCTGAAAGTACACGCGCCCATGTTCCGTCCATGTTGTCACCACGCATATGAAGTGACAGTGTTGCGTGCACAGACAGTCATTCCAACAATGGCTTCAAGCGATTTATGAACTTAGACACGTTTTTGATATAGGTTGTTGTTCCCCTTGAAATGCTAGGCCGTGTGCCATTGTGCCTGCTGACGGTCTGTCTCTCTCTCTCGTTTCCTCTCTTTGCTCTTATTTTCTGTGGTCTTCCGTCTCTGTGTAGGAGCTGGGTTTTGAGGAGATGCAGAGCATGTTGCTGCTGGACAGATTCACCACTGTAGCAGCTGTTCTGGCTTCATCTGAGGCTTCAAGAGGTGAGGATGGAGGCACACGCACGCACGCACGCACGCACGCACACACACCAAATACTTTATTTGAATCCACAAATTCCAACTACAGTGAAGAAGGGTTCAAACCTTTTAAAGGGCGTGAATAACTGGACATTTCTATTTTTCAGAGCATCTCTGTATAGCCGTGGTGTTATGCAGGGACACACACACACACACACACACACACACACACACACACACACACACACACACGTTATGCTATTTGTATGGTTATCCTTGTAATTCCACTGCTAAGCCCTAGAGGGCAGCAATGTCACAAATTGTTCTCGAGCGGTACCTTTTCCATGACTTATTGTTTTGATATGCAGAAGTGATGCTTTTTTCATGTAATCTAATTCAACTGTCGTCTTTTCTCTCCTCAGTGCTGAGCCAGGACTCCTCATTGGGCCTTTCGGGGTAGGTGGATCTTTCGATTTCCTTAAATTGTGTGTGTGTGTGGGTGTGTGTGTGTGACCTCTTGCTTCCTCCCTTAGGTCCCCTGGTGTGTCTCTTTGGGTGGGGAACGTGAAGGCTGAGCTGACTGAGAAACACCTGTGGAACCTCTTTAAAACCTACGGGGAGATAGACAGCGTGCGGGTTCTCCATGACCGCACCTGTGCCTTTGTCAACTTCAAGAGAGCAGACATGGCGGCCGAGGCCATGGAGAAACTCAACGTGAGTGGCTGATGGGAAGTCTTAACGTAACACCATGAGACTCTGAGGCAATCGAGTCAGCGGCTTTTGTGTTCTTTCACATTTATTCCACCAGCGTCACTGGAAAGATAGTAAAAGGTTTCTGCAAACTTCCAGTTTGAACGTTTCTTTGTAAAACTTTCAGTTAAATGACCTTCATCTAGAGCATGTTTTCAAAAGGCTGTTTAAACCATATGTATTTTTCATTCATCTCTTTTGAGATGAATAATAAATACATTATATTCTGTTATATTGATAGCACAGTGATCCGGTCTGGATTCTATTGGGGTTTTAAACTGCACTTTTGAATGCGTGAAATTTCGGGGTAAAAGATATGCCAAAACACTTTCATTTGTCTACTAAAAACTTCATAAAATTACAATGCAAAAATTGTACACAATTCCTTTGAATGTATTTTTATTTTGTAGGATTTTGATTTATATGTGCGTATTCCCCAAAAGGGCTACAGTATAGAGAACACCACGTTGTTGGTTCGATACCAAGACCGTCGTACTCAAAAGGTTCTGCCCATCCCCCTCAAGACCAGTCCTCCAGCATCGCAACAACCAGCTAGTGCTATGGGGTAAGAAACCACAACATTTAAACCAAATTCCCTACTTTTTACCTACAGTTAGTAAAAAATGTACAAATATTTAAAAATTGCAAATACAGAATATATATAAACCGGGAAGAAATTGCCCACTTTACCATTGTACATTTGAATCCAAAATTGCTTTAACTATAACTTTCCAACCATCTTGCCCTTTATTTAGTCCTAGACGCCGTGGCCCAGTGAACGGAGATGAGTGTTACTTCTGGAGGACCACTGGCTGCCATTTTGGGGACAAGTGTCACTACAAACATATTCCTGAACAGAAGGGCAAGGACCGAAAGCCTTGGCAACCATGAGCCCAACTCTGGGCCTTTGTGGAAACTTGGACCCTGTTGCAAACGTTGACTGAGCTGATGGACTCAGTATTAAGTTTTCCGTGTTCTCTCTCCCAGAACAGCAGTAGGATGTTGTTGTAATTGAGGAAAATTTTAAGAGTGATAAAATATTTTACACCATAATCAGTGCTATATGCATTTGGTCTGTGGTGAAATACTAATAGTCATCACCAGACTGTTGACTGCCTTTAGGTTCTGCAAGGGAACACCAACCTCATCACATTGAAGCCTTAAAAACCTTACTAGCACCAAATGTTTGCCTCTGTTAGCCATACAGTTAGCATCAGTTAGCCTAACAGCTGGCATAAGTTAACCTTACAGCTCGCATTATCAGCATCCGTTAGCCTAGTATCAGAATGGTGCTAATTTCACTGCTCTGGGTTTCTCTAGTAAGCTGTAGTACCAGGCCCCTGGTGCCAACTTGGCTCGGGAATGCTAGGCTGAGCTACACTAGGCTAATTTAGGCTAGGCTGAGCGGCCAGACCAGTACTGTCTTGGATTTATGACCTGGGCAGCTATGCTCTCCTCTTAACCTCGTCCCTCACTTCCTGTGGCAATACTGACTAACCAGAATGGACCAGGCCATGCCCCTCACACCGAAGGAGCACCAGTAACCACCCAGACCACCACACTAAAGAAGACCCAGCCACCAACCCAGCCTGAAGCAGATTCACCCCGCTGTTTCAGTTCCTCCCCAAGAGAGTGGTGCCTCCCACTTTGCCTTGGGGCTAAGCAACCTCGTAAAAACAAAACTACTTAGACACCAAACAGATGAAAACTAACTTAAACAGGGAAGAACTCTCTGCCCAGTAAGATGAACAAAATTGTATTCTTGTTTTTGGAAAATATTTTCAACCTTTTCCCTTAAAGCACTTGAGCCATGCCTTGAACTACATGGGGCTATGGGCTTTGTGCTATTGGCTTTAGCTGTATCTGCCAGTGCAATGTGTCTATGCCCATAGCGATTATCTTTTTTTTTAAAGAGAGAGTGGGGCAGAGAAATGTACCACCAACTGTAGCAGATAACCTAACTTGCCTTTGTATTATTTAATCTATTATTAATTCTACCACTCTACCTGATGGCCAACAAAATGCACATTCCAAATGTGTTTGGTGATTTTCAACACCGCAGCCTCTCCTTATGTCCTCTGAAGGGACAAAAATCCCTGAATTTTTGGCAAGGCCAAAGCTTGAGGGTTATTCTTCAGCTGTTGAGAATGCTTAGTAGTCCATGTTAGCTAACTAAAGCTACATAAGACAGAACTAGTTGCAGCTTTTGTTTACATCTGTATGACTTGACTTGTCGTGGCCAATGAAGGTAGCTTTCTAGGAATTCTTCCCTCGCCAGCCATCCCCTGTCCCTACAGGCTCACTGCAACCCCCTTCCCTCCATGTGTCATTCCTACACTAAGAGCCGCCTGCTGTGTGTTTTGCTCTTAAGACTGCCTCAACATTCTGTACGTCTGAGAGTTCCATGTCAGTATTTAGCCGTATAGCTAAAATGTGTGCCGGCGGCACGCATATGCAGTGTTTTCTGTGTTCAGTCTCTTAAGCCTTGAAACACTGTGGACTCGTGTTAAGCGTCAGGCCTGAACTAATGAGCACTTTTAATGGAAAATTTACATTGCATGCTTTTAGTCCATGATTTTTGGAAATGGGAATCTGTTTCAGTATTCAGGAAATCCCAGAAGCCTCATTTGATGGGGTGTCGGGCAGTAGCTGCCACTAGGAAGGAAAATTCATCTTCAGAAAGTCCATTTTATTTGTACGCACTACTCTCTATATAAAGCTGTGTGTTCAGATGAGTGCTGGCTATTTATTTACGTATTTATATGCATGTCTGCTGCACCTGTGAGACCACAATTTTTCCCCAGTCAGTTGTGCTTTTTCCCTTTGATACTGGCATTTGTTGGTTTGATTCTAATTGAGACAATAATAGATGCTTGATATTCATTGTCCTTTTAACCCAGACTCAGGTGAAGCCTCCTGGACAAAAGAAACACTAAAATTAGAATGTAGAAAGTTATTTTTTTTGACCTCTTAGAGGAAAATTGAATAAAGAAAATAACATACAAATAAAATTTCACATTAGAAACCACTAGAATGTCTTTTTTAATGACTTGCAGTGTATTATTTTAGTTAAATGACCCCAAAGTACGTACTATTTCCTAATGTGCAATGCAGGCAAATGCAAGCTAATAATTCAGAAAAAAATATGTTTTGATTTTAGTGAAAGTCATTTTTCCTGTATCCTTATTTCAGGAGAACATGTTTTTATGACTGTTGTACACCCCAAAATGTTTAACTTAAGCACTGTAATCTATTCTTTATAAATTTACCAACATTTTCAAAGTGCGTTGAAGTATTCTGCACTGCCAAAGAGTCTTTTGTGTGTAATAAATGTACCTGAATCATTTTAAGCCTCACAATTTCTTTATTTTATGTTATCCAGTGAAGTCATCAGACATGCCACTGTATTTAAGGGAACATTTTTCGCTAGTGGTTATTTAATGGAAAATACATCTCCGGAAATAATTAAGAGACCACTGCAACTTTTTCTTTCCTTTCCAAAAAAGTTCAAAAGGAAAGTTTTGAGTGAGGAACAGAAGAGTTCAATTTGCAGTGGTCTCTTAATTTTAACCCTTCTGATTCTCACTCAAAACCTTCCTTTTCGACTTTTTTGGAAAGGAAAGAAAAAAAGTGCAGTGGTCTCTTAATTTTTTCCGGAGCAGTATGTAGGGCCGACCGCCGAAAGTCAGTGGCAGTTTGTCAGTATGTGTTCTTGTTCGTGTAAGATACAGTAAGGCTGGGACAGCCATGGAACAGATGCTGGTGCTGGATTAATGCTCTGAGGTGGCCGTCAACCATCTCTTCAACTGAAAAGTCTTCCAGCTGATGGTGAACGTGCACTGCACGCAACCGCTGCATAATTGATGATATTGGGTTAGTGTGGTTTAGCTTGTCTAACACCAGGGGGCAGGGTAGCTTCTATTAATACAAAATCCCAACCCCAAATTGAAAGGACAGTCAGCATTTGTATATACATTGTGTAATTTATTTTCCAGAAATGGCTGGCTCCAGTGACACTTGCACTAGCCTAATTTCAGTTCTAGATGAAAGCTGCTTCTGATCCGATGGGGCGTATGGTAGCCCTATCATCACAGAATGAAGAGGGCCGTGGTAAGTATTGTGTGTGTGTGTGTGTGTGTGTGTGTGTGTGTGTGTGTGTGTGTGTGTGTGTGTCATTCGTGACTTATGAGTGAGATGAAAGCTGACAGTGGTAGTATGCATATGTGTGTGTGTGTGTGAGACAGATAAAAGTTCATGGTGGTTGGTAATTGCAGTGGAGGTTGGATGCAGGCGGATGTGTAACTACTCTGAGCCAGCGAGATGGATGTCCAGTACATGGATGCCTGGGAAAACTGCCGCACGGTTAATACAACGCAGGATTAGTAGTTCTTCAGGAAATTCGTCTGGGATTCGCCAGGCTTTCTACACTTGAGGTAGTCGTGCTTGAATACCCAGCTGAGCACGCCGGGACCATGCCTAGTGTTCCACAAACGGCCCACATTTTGGGGTCCCCACAAGGATTGAAACACGTGTGCGCGCGCATTCTTTTGTTCGCTCCTGCGTATGTTGAATTTGTTCCATGCTGTGGCCCCGGACAGAGCCGGGCTGTGTAATTAGAGAGGTGGAGATGGGCAGACATTTCTGCCACAGCAAATGCTCCCTTAAATGCTGAGTGTGTTGCCCTTTCTGTCTTTTTTATCGCTCTCACTCACACTCTCCCCCCTTCCTATTTAAATTGTAAGGTCAGAGGTATGATGTACACACACACACACACACACACACACACTGCACTTGCGGTTACACACTATTTTCCCCACATTCCTCTCTCTCCCCCCTCTCCACAGACTGATCTCTGATTTCCTTCTCTAATATGGGCCTGGTCTTCCGGTGTTGGTTCAACAGCCTGACAGGGAACCATTGCCACTCAAGCACCTAGTCACACACACCCTGTTCCGGCCTGCCTGCCTGGCACACAAATAACTAGATTGACGGCTATGGATTCACACAGGGATACACACAGGAAGACACACACTACCTACGTAGATGGTATGGGCTGGGTTACACCTCTTAGTTTAAACATCTTTAGAATTAGGGCATGCTCTTGATAGACTTTTTCCACACAATCAGTGTAATCTAATCTCAGTCTCTGCTTTTGCACAGGGTTGTTGTGGTTACGCATTCTCCTATTGCATCCATCCTCGACCGAAATGACTTACCACTATTGACTTTAATCTCAGGCACACACACGATCCATCCTCCACCACATATTGATCACATTAAGCTTTCATGTCACATTCATACAAACACACACAATTATTTACTAAAACTGCATCTTCTACAATTTTGAGAACATCATAAAGAAAATGTATGTCTGTTAAGTACCAATATAGTATAAAGCAGTGGTTTTCAGTGTTTTTTTTTTATCTATACCCAAACTAAACCAGGTGATCTCAGTCAAGACCTAATATTCTCAACGCTTATAAAATCCAGGAAGCATTTACATTTTAGTCATGTATATTATTTGCATACATGAGGTACTTGCCATATTGCCTTATTTTTAGTTTGTTACAGTTCTCATCACTTTCACCATTATTTTTGGTTTACTATAGGATAAATGAGCCAAGTGGATGCCGTGGACTGATTAGATAGATAGATAGATATATCCTCCCATGCCCTGGGCCATTGAAATATGGTCATTAGACGAAAGGAACGACCACTGACAGGCGAAGTGAATAACATTGATCATCTCGTCGTCATGGCACCTGTCAGTGGGTGGGATATATTAGGCAGCAAGTGAACATTCTGTCCTCAAAGTTGATGTGTTAGAAGCAGGAGAAATGGGCAAGCGTAAGGATCTGAGCGACTTTGACAAGGGCCAAATTGTGATGGCTAGACGACTGGGTCAGAGCATCTCCAAAACTGCAGCCCTTGTGGGGTGTTCCCGGTCTGCAGTGGTCAGTACCTATCAAAAGTGGTCCAAGGGAGGAAAAGCGGTGAACCGACGACAGGGTCACGGACGGCCAAGGCTCATTGATGCAGGTGGGGAGCGAAGGCTGGACCGTGTGGTCCGGTCCAACAGGCGAGCTACTGTAGCTCAAATTGCTAAAAACGTTAATGCTGGTACTGATAGGAAGGTGTCAGAACACACAATGCATTGCAGTTTGTTGCATATGGGGCTGCGTAGCCGCAGACCAGTCAGGGTGCCCATGTTGATAATAGTGTAAAATACAGTATGTGATTAACACAGATGCGCAATGTTTGATTTGCATCTCAGTGTACATCCCACAATCCTTCAGTCTTGGGTTTTGCCACCCCACAAGTTTTTGCTCCAGCTACAAGAACAATGAAGACATTTACTGAGGTTGGACATGATATTCTGCCAATTTTCATGGATTGATCAAGTGTAAAATCTTTGTGAAAAACATGTAATGCACTGTAACATATCAAATTCAAAGACCTAGTTATATGAATTTTGCATTTTTTGTTAATGGATTAACTGGTTGTTAAAAAAGCAAAATTTGGGAAGATATCTTTGTTCTGTTTTGGTCTTTAGATCACTATACTGATGTTTGACAGTAAACTTATATTTTAAATCAATGGCTGTATAGGGAAAGATCTCAACAATCAAAATGAACGCCCAGTGTGCAGTTTTGAATGCTAGACCAGCTGGGTTCCATTTCTAATCATTTAGATGTTTTGTGGTTAGGTGTTGCTGATGGTTATGTCTCCTTGCATCACTTCTCTTAGGTGACGCCATGAGATTATAAATAAACCATGCTTCTCAAAATTGATCTTCTGAGGTTTGTGTTTACACTGAAATACACAGCATGCAAGCCTGGAATATTTCAATGGGCTAATTCTGTCACTACCTACTCCCGAAAAAACTTTTTAAAATAAATAAACCGCTTCCCAACAACAAGCAAACAAACAAACGTGGCCCCTTGGAGGAGGGAACCCAGAGACCTGTACAGCAAATATAATAAAATGTACTGAAACAGACAAGGACTGTTTGAATTATTGTTGGATTTCTTCCATAAGAAACACTACATTTTCAATGAAAAATGTTAAAACATGTTCTCTTTCAAGCCCTGAGGAACACATCACTAAAGAGCATTGAAGTGACCGCAGTATGGACAGATTGACTGTGTATTGCATATATGCCATGCTAAGATATTTCATGTAGAGGAGAAAGTTTGATCTACTATGAATAATTAGAAAAAAATTATTATTCTTTATTAAGGAAGAATTTCTATTGTCTAAAGAAATCAATACAATGATGACTGACTTAAAGATGTTTCCATGGATATATCTTCCGGGGAAATAATATCAGTAGAAACATCTAAACACAGAAAATGTGGATACAATATGAAAGACAACTGCTGGGATTCCAATAGTCCATCAACACATTGTAATCTGAGGTCAAACAGCAATTTACTATTATTTTGCTATTATTTTGCTCAGGAAGTTGAGATGCAGGTAATCTGAGGTAGGCCCGCCGTTAGTTGAGGTCAAGTGATCTCACAAATACATGTGTAGTCCACGTGCCAAACTGGGCTATACCCTACCAGCAATGCTGCCATCTCTGCAAAGAAGGAAGCTGGACCTATTTTAAAACGCTGGTTTGCGGTCGGACTCTACAAGGAAAAGTATACCCTGGGGTTTATGCAGCTACTTTGGAATACACTTGGAACTCTAAGTTTTGGTTCTATTCCTGTTATAGCAACTTCCTGTTAGTAGCATTTCACACAATGCACACACTACATAGCTGCGTTTCTGATGGTAGCATTTACACAACGCTGGCGTCCGTGTTGTTGTGTAAAACGCCCCTGGATGGAGGTTGTGTAAAGGCCACCATCAGCCTATCAGAGCACAGAATTTACAGAAGGCAATCTGGCCAAACAAATTTGAACTGAAATTATAAACTGGTGATTTGGTTACAGTGGAACTCTCTCAGGTGACATGGCTTAAATCAGTTGTTCATTCATTCAAGACAATCTAAAATGTACAATATATCTATGCCCTATATTGAATTATTTAAATAGTTAGATTAATTAATAAAAGCCAACAGGTTAGTAACATGATTGGGTATAAAAAGAGTATAAAAAGAACATCCCAGAGAGGATGAGTCTTTCAGAAGTAAAGATGGGGAGGGGTTAACCACTCTGTGAAAGGCACATAGGGCAACAATTTAAGAATAATTTTTCTCAACATAAATTTGCGAAGAGTTTGGGGATCTCATCATTTACGGTACATAATGTCATTAAAATGTTCAGAGAATCCCGAGAAATCTCTGTACACAAGGGACAAGGCCGATAACCAATACTGGATGGCCGTGATCTTCAGGCCCTCAGACGACACTGCATTAAAAACAGACACGATTGTGTAGTGGACATCACTGCACGGGCTCAGGAACACTTTCAAAAACCACTGTCTGTGAACACAGTTTGTCGCTGCATCCACAATGCACGTTGAAAATACCATGCAAAGAAGAAACCATAAACAAGATCCAGAAATGCTGCTGGCCTGAGCTCATTTAAGATGGACACAGGCAAAGTGGAAAATTGTCCCATGGTCTGAAATTATTTTTGGGAATCTTGGACGCCGCATCCTCTGGATTAAAGAGGAGAGGGACCATCTGGTTTGTTATCAGCGCACAGTTCAAAAGCCAGCATCCGTGATGGGGTACATTAGTAGTTGTCGGGTGCCATGCCACAAGAATTTCATTGTGCAGGGTGACGCTGTGTTGTTCAGTGCATTTGATAAATAAACCTTAAAACGTGAAACTAGTGCACAAACTGTAGCATGGGTGACAAGCACATCTGTGAAGACACCATTAATGCTGAACAATATATACAGGTTTTGGAGCAACATTAGCTGCCATCCAGACAACGTCTTTTCAGGGAAGGCTTTGCTTATTTCAGCAAGACAATGCCAAAACACATAGTGCAAGCATTACAACAGAATGGCTCTGCAATAAAAGAGTCTGGGTGCTAAACTGGCCTGCCTGCAGTCCAGACCTTTCACCTATTGAAAACATTTGGCACATTATGAAATGGAAAATATGACAAAGGAGACCCGAAATGTTAGGCAGCTGAAATCCTATATCAAGCAAGAATAGGAATACATTTCACTTTCAAAACAACAGCAATTGGTCTCCTCAGTTCCCAAACGCTTACTGAGTATAGTTAAAAGTAGAGGTGATGCAACACAATGGTAAACATGACCCTGTCCCAACTTTTTTGAAATGTGTTGCTGGCACCAATTTCAAAAGTGGCATGTATTTTTCCAAAGGCAATAACATTTCTCAGTTTCCACATTTGATATGTTGTCTTCATACTATTTTCAATTAAATATAGGGATAAATGACTTGCACATCATTGCATTCTGTTTTTATTAGCATTTTACGTCGGCATCCCAACTTTTTGGAAATAGGGTTGTATTTGAGAAAGTGGTTATTGAGATGGGAGGTTCTTTGTTACATGTTCCTGCATTTCAACTCTATTGGTACAAGTGATCTTTAGGATTACGTACAACGGTGAAATTACAGTATATGCACAGTATCAGAAAACTGATCATTATTTCTCCACAGCACCATTTAAAACACACGAATGCCCCAAATTATAGTTAAATCAAAATGCAACAACATACTGTGTGTCAGCATTTCTGAGTAAGCAGGAAGATTATTCAAAAATGAACATGTCTTAAGATAAAGAGAGAAACAGACAGAGGGAGAGGGGGAGGGAGAGAAAGAGAGGTGGAGAAATGTGGGAGGGAAGAACAGTGATGAAGGGAGGTGGGAAAGAGTGAACAGATGAGAAGAAAGAGAGGGATTGACCAGGGACCTCATCTAGTAAGTACAGTCGTTCACTCAGTCACTCTCTCCTCTCCCAGTCTGTGATACCCAGGTCTGCACTGTCTGTAGCTTTCTAACAGGTGAGTCCACTCAACTCTTATTTTATGCTGTAGTCACTGACTTTGCATGTACCTTATTGATGTGCTTTTGGTTTTGAATTATAATTCAAACTCAAATTGTTTGTCAAAGTATTAGGTCATGTATGCTCAGTTTACATATTTGCTCTTGACATGGATGAACTGGTCAAAGACAAAAAATATGAACTGATCAACATCAAGCATGTCTTTGAATCAACTTGGTCCATGGTGCATGTTTATGCCTGTAATGCCTAATTAATGTATACCTGTTGGATGCAAATAAACAATATTAAAGTGGAATCCAGAAATAGGCTTTATCTGGATCTGGTAAAAGTGCCATCAAAGATGTTACAGAGGTGTTTTATTAAAATGTGGAATTTTATGACAGAGTTTGTCATACATTATGAATTCTGGTGGTAATTACTATTTGGTGTAGTTACAGACAATGAAATAATAATTATTCTTCTGATGTCTCAAAAATTTGGAGAGTTATAATTAGTACAATTTCTAAATATGTTGTATAATGCTAGATATTACTGTTACAATGTCTGTCTGGTAGTTGATTTGTCTACATATATTTGGTTAGATTTTGAAAACTAAAATGCTTAGACTAAATGTATGTTTAAGTTTGTGTGAAATGCAGTTTTGGGATTGAACTTCAGATCTGGATTCCTGTGGATATATTTTTGAACAATTGAATGCTGGATATTGAATGAGATTAACATATAAGACTGGTTCCTGTCAGGAATCTCTAAACTGTCAGTACACTTTTGATTTTACTTATTTTTGCTGACCACTTTGAATGGGAGTGAGAGAGACAAAGAAAAACTTCCAGGCTCAGTTAGACTACCTGTGGCCTACCTATGTCTTCCAACTCCGAATAGGACTGCATAGTCAGTCTCTGTCCAGATGATGTCAGTATTGACCAGTTTGAGGAAAGTCATTTCTTCTCTTACAATTACACAATCCTGGCTATAAGCTCAAGGAATAGGTGCCTATTTTTAAGGTGAATATCAGGGCAGCGTTATGGCACTAAATATTATTATGTAATTCAAATTAATCACCCCGGAATAAAATATTGTTGATCATCCTTGTAAGTCAACTTCACTAACTAAAAACTGATTACAGTAAATAACCAATATAAAAAAACAACGAAATTTTGTTTATAACTAATAACACAACTCTGTCGTCACAGACATGATGCATCGCATTTTCCTTTTCTGCTTGAGTTCTCTGCTGTTCCTCCTGATCTGCTCCTCCGTTTATTCGGAACCCCACCGACAGTCGTCATCATCCTCACGCCGCAGGACCGTACGTGCTCCGGCTCATGCTGCCAAGGTGCGCCTGGCGGGAAACTTCGCCCGGGGACCGAACGAGGGTCGCGTGGAGGTTCTGCACAACAACACGTGGGGAACGGTGTGCGACGACGAGGTAGACATCAAACTGGCTAACGTCGTCTGCCGCGAGCTTGGCTTCCAGAACGGAATCACGTGGGCGCACAGTGCCAAATATGGAGAAGGTGTTGGTGAGTAATCAGTTGATTCGTTTTCGCAACGAATAAAAAATATTGACTATATTTCATAAAATAACATTGTAATACATACTCCATATTCTGCATATAGTACCCACCTGTTGGTTTATATTCCAGATGTTGAATTTACTGATACTGTCCCAAGTGGAGAGGATGAATGCATTCCTACTAAAATCACTTTTCCCAAACACATTACACTTGACTTTTACTCGCAGACCTCTAGTTAATAGATATTTCACAACAGCCGTAGCTTATTGGAGGATAGGTATGACATGATGGTGTTAGACAGCCTAGTCTAGCTACCGATCTGTCGGTTCACTCGCCCTTCCCTTTAATTTGAATTTAAAGGGGGCAATAAAGAATGTCTCTAAACCAAGGCAAGTGTAGCATATCGCAGGCAGAGCAAGGCTGTCATTACTGTAAAACAAATGCTCCTCTCAGGCCGTATATCGCGATGCGTTCCTGGCAGGCACCGACTGTAATGAGCATTGAGCAAGGCCCATACCTTATCCTTGTATCTTTACGACTGTTGCAGCCGTTCGGCCTGGTCAGTGCTGGGTTATTTTTTAGCTGATGTTAATTGGTGGTGATCAGGCCTACTGTTCTATGATTCACGACCCTTATGGCCTACAGAGGTTGGTGACAGGAAAGTTCCATCTTAGTTGTGTGTTATTACTGTAGTCTGTAGGTCTATGACACATTAAAGACATTATTTCAGAGAATCCCTCTTCTTTCTGGTACAAGTGCCTTGCTTCACTAACTGACAAAAATAAATAATTCAGTCCATTAATTTATTCATTTATTCATCCACCCACCCATTCATTCACCCACTCACTGAGTCATCCATCCATCCATCTTTCCATCCATCCAACTATGACAAGTTCATGTCTTCATCTGCTGATAACCCTTGCGGCTTTCAGCAAGACGCCACATTTTGTAAGGAATCTATTCATGGAATGTCTGCGACGTTCAAGGACATTTTACAACTGTGAATTGCCTTTTTCCCAGGTCCTATCTGGATGGACAACGTGCGTTGTGACGGCACAGAAAAGACTGTGAAAGACTGTAAACATAACGGCTGGGGTGTCAATGATTGTAAGCACTCGGAGGATCTTGGAGTGGTGTGCAGTCCAGAACAACGGCTGGACCAGGTCACTGGATTCCGGAATGCTCAGTCGTTGGCCCTGCGGCCGGATGTCAGCCCCTCGCCGCAGTGGCAGAGCATCCTGGCCAGTCGCAATAACTACCGACAGGCTCACCAGGGGAACGGACACCCTCCAGAGAGGCCCAGGCTGAGACAGCACCTTTATAACCCGGTTGGTAGCAATTTGCCTTCCTAACCCTGTCACCTCTAGACTCCGACTGACATTTGGAGCAGCTGTAGAACCACCAACTTTAATACTTGCTAATCTCTGGTATTCACAGATTAAAGGAGATATCCTCAGTTTGCTGCCATATTTGAGTTACTGCAACAGCAGTTCACATTCAACCTCTTTTCTCACGTCACGCTCGCTACATTCAGTTTCACTTTTGATTGACCATCTTACAAAAGCTGTAAAAATGATATTTTGTTCTATTTTTAAAAATATATTCAAACAATTTTGTTCCCAGTCATTCCTTATACTCTTAAGTGCTTGTTTTCTCACTTGAACTGAGGCTGAGTAAACTGTATAATATTAGCAACAAGTAAATGGCAGAGGGATTTATTTTGCCTCATCAGCCATTGTTTCACGGAGATGGAGGGTGCAGCTTTTTCATTTGACAATGGAAGCCAGGGTGGCATCTCTTGACCAATCGGAATTCTCAGTGCTTGACTTAGGATAAAATAGGTGCATCAACTGACAAATCGCACATTAGACTATGTTCATAAATATGTATGTGTTTATGAGGTTTGTTTCATTAAAGTAGCCTATCCCAGATCTCTTTTGCCTAAAAAAGGATCCGGAACGCTGTTTGCCTAAAATTAGAAGTACTGGAACGCCGATCTGGACCGTTCCGGCCCAAGTCAAGCACCGGAAATTCTGCATTTTAGGATACGCTTCGGTTTGCACTCAGAATTATTTCTGAATAAATGCAGTGAATCACAATCATTCCATTATTACTGCAGATAGCTTTAACTACATAAAATGCCAAAGCCCAATTAAATTAACCAATCGATCTCTTAAAAATGTTTTGGTCATTTAAATTTGAAAGTGTCCTTGATTACATGATTTTACAATACATTTTTAAGAGCTCCCCTTTGATCTCAGTATTCCAGCAAGGTGCGTATCCAGGAGGTACGTCTGCGACCCATCCTGATGCACACTAAGAAGCGAGCCCTAATCACAGAGGGTGTGGTAGAAGTGAAGCATGCTGGGAGATGGAGGCAGGTGTGCGACTTGGGCTGGAACCTCAACAGCAGCAAAGTGGTGTGCGGAATGCTGGGTTTTCCTGATGCAGAACCACACAATGATAGAACATACAAGTAAGTAACTAATTTAAATACCATTGGTCCCGGTTCCTCATATGTGTCAGTGAAGACAATCTCTTTGCCAAGTGAATACAAATGTGAATTGAAGAAATGTGTAGAGGAGAAAATGTTAATTTTATTACTTATTTAAAGTAAATCACCCTTATTTAAAAATCACCCCATTTAAATGGCCGAGATTCTCCAAAAACTATTTTTTTCTTAAATAGTGATGACAGCCTGTCTGACATAGATCAGCACAAACCAGAATCAGAGTGAGGTTCAGGTATGCAGCCGAGGGGCTGTTTCAGTAGGCTAGGATGTGTTGCTACTCTTATTTTCTCTTCAACACATATGATTTGTTTGCAAGCTGGTATTTTCAGTCAGAATATTTCAGATTTGTTGATCATATGAGTGTTTTTCCTTTCTCTGCTTTAAGTCACTGGTGTTCTGACTTTAGTGTAAACCTATTGGCCAACTACTCCAGCCTCTTCCCCCCTCTCTTTTTCTCTCACTCACTCCCTCTCGCTCTCTCTCCTTTCTTTTTCTAATTCTCGCCCCTACTTTCCAAGTTTCGAGGCACCCTGCCCAGAATAACGAGTGGGAAGACATCTCATATTCCTCTCACTACACTTGATCTCCCTCTTCCTCTGCTATTTCTTCTGCATTCCTCCTCTCTCTCTATCCCTCTTTCTTTCCACTGTGACCTCAGCCTCTCTCTCCCACTTCTCTCTCTCTTTATCGCTCTAATGCTATCTCCATGTCCCGGCCCTCTCAGCCCAGACAAACAGCTTCACTTAAACTTTTAGATCCCTGTGATGAGCTCTAATATCTACACTGATTGTTCTTTTACGGGCCCATCAATAAAGAGGCACAGGGACCTGGAAGGAGCGACAAGGCTTTTTGTGGAGTGACTGGTGGTATTTGGCAATTCTCACATAGGGAGTTGAACGCCACCATTCATCTCTCGCTTTTCCATGCGGTTCCCTCTGAGAGCACTGCTGATGGTCTGCCAGCTCAGGCATATTGTGTATGTGTTTGTATGTGTGTGGGTTGGTGGGTGTGCAGGAGAGAGAGAATTCAGCAGTAGTAGTTAGAATGTGTAAATGTATGTGTCCAGGGGTGTCTGTGTGTGTTCTCCATTCCTCACTCCACTGCACTTCCTCTGAACCTGTGGAAAACATTGCTTTCAGGATAGTTTAGACTAAATCTGTCCCATCATGAATTCAAGTCTTCTGTCCAGACCTACTTGGGCGCCCAATTGTAACTGACTCAGGGTGGAGACATCAGTTTCTCCGTTTGGACTTCAACTACCACAAATAGCTGTGTGGGTGGGTGTGTGTGGGTCTGTGTGTGTTTGTGCTTGCATGTTTGTGTGTGTGTATGTGAGCTGACTAACATATTTGTTCCATACTCCAGGTGTTAGATTCCTGTTGCTGTCTACAGAGAGAGCTACTGTTTTAGCCAGTTCATTCCCTGACTAGAGTTTTCCTGTTGTTCCACATGAAAGTGAAAGGAGTTTCAACTGGATTGATACATTTTTCTGTTTTAGAGGACTGGATTGGCCTGTTGGCCAGTTATTTTTTGTGCCCTATATAAATTGTGAAATTATACTGTGCCTTTATATAGGAAGTGGGCACAGCCTATAATAAGAAAATGACTACACTACCTTTTAGAATGAAGGGAAAATACAGTATTCAGGAGCATTAGCTTGTCCTTTTCTGCAGACAAGGTCATAACAGGCCATTGTTTGTTCAAACTGAACACTTGTTTTTCTGTAATTATATTTCATTCTCATTTTAGTAAATTAGAAGGCGTTTGGTTTGGCAGCTGTGATTTTCTCTTTTTTCTTTAGTTTGCTCTCTGTGTCCTAAACACAACGGTGTTAGGACACACCTGGTTTACCGGCCACATCAGTCACAGTATATTGACTTGCAGAATTATTATTCCAGTTAGAAACCAGCTAGAGTTAGGATATTCAACAAGTGGATTGTTAATCACCAACGACGTGCATTAACCGGCCATTTGTCCCAGGAAGACAAACAGGACCATGCTAGCAACATCATGTCACCCCCTAACTGTTGCCTGAAAATGAAATAACTGCACTTTTCTGCTTCTAAACGATTAATAGCAGTTAAAGTCCTATAATACCCAACAATTTTCTGTAAGTGCATCCTGTTACATCATTTTGGGAAAGTAAATTAAAATGAATTTGAGGGCATGCTTTTCTTAAACATCCTGTCACTTACATTGTTTCACTCACAATGCTAGACACTCACAATGCTTGTTTCACTCACAATGCTAAATTTTTGGTATTGGACCAACAGATGAGTCTCTTCTTAAAAAGAAAATCAATTTTGTAAAGTATTTAAAATGTTTATTTACTGCACTGTTTTTACCACAAAAATACATATTTATGTAAACATTTTAGATACCAAGCGGAACGCCAATAAAAAGGTGGTAAATCTTTATACTATGTATACATTATAATTACATTTGTGTCATTTAGCAGACACTGAGAGTGACTTACAGTTATTACAACTTTGTATAGTAAAATGTAACATTATTTACACCTGCTTTTTTTATTTAAGTTGATATTTGGTTTTGATTGTTGCTTTTTACAGTAGTGTTGTCTTCTTGTGGTAAAATGAGTCATTGTGATGTTTCACGTAAGTAAAATAAGTTAGTCGTTTGAAGGTTAATATAGTAATAAGTGCGACCCAGCAGAGTCCAGGATAGACTGGTATGACAGATAAATCAGAGGGTGCCTGGTCCATTCATAGAAGGCCCAGACCAGACCAGAGGCGTTCCCTCCTGTCCCTATCTACTGGTCTGGATGAGACTGAAGATGTTGTAATTACATGTTGGGCGGGACTGAGGCTGTCCACTCAGGCTCTCCAGGGGTTTCTGCTGTCCGTGGGTAAAAAAAAACTTCAAATTACAGCCTGGGCTCTGCTTCCCCACTGTACCAGGAACGTCTTTCTCTCTCTGTCACCGTGGATATTGGAGGACCTACAACCACCATTTTGTTTAATTACACTTCAGCCCAGCTTTCCTAAAGATGTGAGCTGTCATTTTCCCTAGGGTGACATTTCATGTGACCGATTCAGTCTTGTTTGGTGTCTCAGATCCAGATCTTCTAAGTGATCTTAAGTGGGCATGTCTCTAATTTAGATGGCCATCTTTTAATTTATGTAGGCCTATGTATGCTGCCTGCGCGTAGTTGACGTGCTTGTGGAGAAGTGTTGAACCATGGTTCTCAGCCCAACTCGTATTGCGTTACTTCTGTTAGACCTCTTCATGACTAAGTAGGATAGTGACTGTGCAACTTAACCCTTTATCTGAGTAACTCAGACCTGTTGTTGAATCTGCGGTTTCCAATAACCACTGTTCTGACAAAGACCTTAGTGGATTAAAGAGGTTGGTATTACTACCCGGACTTGAAGAGCATTTACTACTCCTCTTCCTTTGGCACAGTCAGGAAAAGGAAGCAGGGACAGAGTTTTCTAAAAGGAGGGAAGTGAGAGTGGCTAAGCAGGAAAGGCAGTAAGGATGGCAAAGGGGTGTTATGGTACTGAAAACAGGAAGACCAGGGTGATTGTTGTTGTTTAGCAAAAGGGGTGGGTCTCCCATCATTAGCCTCTCTATCTTCTCTGTCTGTTTCTCTCCCTCTTTCAGTATCCCTCTTTTTCCTTCCTCTCTTTCCTCTCATTCTCCCTTACTTTTTCTCATTCTCTCCATATCACTTCCTCTCTGACTCTCTTTCTTTATTTTTCTCTCGCTCTGGGTTGGTTAACAAAGGCTGTAGGCCCCTAACACACAGACTCTACAGGAAGACTAGGGCTCTGGAGAAAGACAACACTTAAACACATTTAAGCACTCACCGTTATAGAGTCAGAGCTGGAGACTATCTAGGGAACAGTCACTCTGTTTTCTCAACCCAAACTGTTCATAATGTGTGTTCATGCAAGTGTCCATGATATATTCACTAACTGGCTGGCTAACATGTGTGCATTCATAAACGAGAAATAAATAAAGTTAGAATACTGTAGTGTTGATAATCATACGTTCATATAATACTGTAAGATTGAAGGTTGAAAGTGAAGTTCAACCAAAGTTCAACTACATATATTATAGTTGCGTCTAAGAAGTGATATCTGTTACTTTTTCCTCTGTGCAATTTTTTCATTGTCAGTGTGGTATTCTGGTGGGATAAAACAGTAAGGTTTGATTGGCATGTGGTGAGGTCACTGTTCTGTCACAGTCACTCTCCCACTGGGAGTGTGTGTGTGTGTGTGTGTGTCTATTCTCAGGGTTACCAGGGTGTTAAAACAGAGACACATGGCAGACACATTCAAGTGTAATTTAAGAAAATGCGTTAAATTCAGTTGGGAGTGTGCCTGTCTGACTCAGTAAACCCCAAGCCCTTTAGCATGAATGCTGCGCTGTATATCTGACTGAACATTTCTCACACATGTAATTTATCTATTGCTACCTTTAAGTGATAGTTCAACTTTTGATGCTTTACAGGTATAGGTTAGCCAATTAACAAGCTATTTCCTGTCCGTTTGTCACAAGTATTTCAGTGTGTTCACTTGAGACATCATAGGTTGTGGCTGAAACCTAAGAGCAAAAATATGATTAGCTGGCAGTATGTTTGGGTAGCACTATAAAACCCATATGTTACTAATACAAGACAGCATAAATAATAAACCTTTTAATTCTCCTCTAAATGGCTCAAATACAGCTTTGTTAGTCTTTAAATAAGTAATATTTTACTGTAGTTTGCCAGCTATCCATAGCACTTTTCCACAACATGACTTCGCTGTTATGAAGCATCAGTGCCGTGACTATGTCTCTCTTGATTTCAACATTCCTTTTTTGTAGAGCTTGTGACTAACACAAATGTGTTTTATATCTGTCAATCCAAATATCCTGAATGTTTTCTCATGAATATCCTTAGATTAATTATTTTCACTAAGTGCAGCTGACTAAGTTTTGTGTATTTTGTGTGTGTCTGTGTGTGTGTGTCTGTGTGTCTGTGTGTCTGTGTGTGTGTGTGTGTGTAGTCTACCTCAGCTCCTGTTTGGCATGTTTCCCAGGGCGGGAATAGTGGGATCACTGCTTTGATGCAGATCAACCATGTGTATGAGAGAGGGATCAGCATGGGATTCCTTTTGGGCACGTCATGTCTTTGCCTGTGATGGAGTGCCAGGAAAGGGCTCTGGACAAAATATCTGTTATATCAGTCAACGTTATTCAAGTTCTTTCAATTATGTAGTTGCTGTTTTTGTGTTTCTTGGACGACCTGACCAGTTCTTACTGGAGAGGTGTGCTAACGCTGAGTGTTTGTTTGTTTGTGTGTTTTAGTTGAACCATTTCTCAGCAGTGTTGTCCACAGGTGCAGTTGAAAGGTTTTTTGATTATTTTTTTTACATAGCCTACGCTTGGTTAGGTTAAAGAGCAGTTTTGTCATGCACTATGTTTTCCTTGAATCATAACCAGAGTTATTTACAAATGTTCTTGTAAAGTGCGAGTAAAGTAAGAGTGATTTAAGTTTTCTTATTTTGTGATGGAAACCACACCAGGGTCCTATTCATTATGGCACAGTGTAGCAACAATATTTCTTTTATGAAATGTTGAGAATTCTCCTATTTTCAGTCAGTTTGCTTTCATGTGGTACCTGATGAATGCAACTAGGTTTTTGGTGCAAACCTATACCCCCGATGTTGGCAACAGAACAAACAGCAAGCAGGGGACATTCCAAGGCTGTCCAGAAAACCAAGACACACCAAGTTCCCAGGATGTCCTACCGACTCATTTTTGTTTGCGGGGGACGTTATCATCCTGTAATTTTCCCGTCAATCCTGGCACAGCTGAGGTAACATAACTTAAAGTACTTTGTGGTGCAGTTCTCTGGCCTACTGTCTGACCACTCATTTTAAACATGCCAAGAACTGGACATTCCTGATGCAAATAAATCTGTACCCCAACGTAAAGGAGCGAGAGCCAGGAAGCGTTGGTCAGAGGGATTTGCGAACAATGAGTCTGTTCTTATTCTAACTGTGCCACTCTCCGTTACCACAGGTCCTCCTACACACACACACACACACACACACAAACGCACACGCACACACACACACACACACACATTCAAGCATACAGAAAGATTGTTTGTAACTGGACACAGATAGGTCTTTCTGTAGGCTGACATACAGTATATATCTATGTAGTGTATCTAGTGTATTGACTGGGTGACATCCATAAGCCCAGGTAAATATGCTAAATTAATACCTGCCAGTGTTCATCTACAATACAAGATGACAAATGTGTGTTTGTGCGGAGTATCATTCTGTGTGACATGGACCATATTAACCAAATTTAAGGCCATTGAGTGAGGGAATGGTTATTCAGCTGTTTCTGCGTTCACATTGTGTGTGAATCACTGGGTCGCAACAACCAAGCACAATAACATAATTGTGTTCTATTAGAGCTGTGTCTGTAAGAGAAATATGCTCTCATCTCACAGGACTAAAAGGTATGTCACAAAACTAAACCTCTACTGTAAACAGAAGAAATACTAATGTCTTTTCCTTACCTTTCCTGTTTCTTCACAGTAAAATCTGGGACGCCAAGATTACTGATCCATCCACCAAGTAAGACCTTGTCATTGGCACATATGAACATGTATTCGTCGTTTTTCAGATTTTGGCTGTGACCGAGTTTACCATCATCCACCCAATATCCATTTTGAATTCGGTGTTGTCAGGAATATTTTTTTCAGTGTATTTTCCCGTTATAAAATATCCCCCAAATGCTTTTGTCCTTGTTGGGTTTTTGAGGAACGTGTATCCTGGGATGTTTTGGTCTTAACCTGGTTAAAGTGACATGTGAACAGTGCATTCTGTTTACTGTCCCATAGTGTAATGGGCAATGTGGGTACATCTTCATCTAATAGCTAAACAAATCTCTTCACAAGTACGGCAGCCTTACTGCTCCACTTCGAAAGAAGAGACATTTGCATAATTGATTGACACTGATTATCTTCCCTTTCCTAGGCTGAGCGTCATGGCTCGTAAGAAGGGTTTCTGGATGGAGAAGGTGCACTGCCTGGGTTCAGAGACCAGCCTGTCAGAGTGTCATGGCCAGCTGTCCATCCCACGTAGTCCCTCCCCCTGTAAGAGTGGGAGACACGCGGTGGCCAGGTGTGTACCAGGACCACAGTTTGCTCGTCTGTCATCTGGAAGACCCCAGGCACCCCACCCAATGGTGGTAAGGCACATGCACACACACAGACACGCACCCACACAACAAACACATACAAACTATGCATACAAAAAGTGCCTCATTATAATAGGGGCTACCACCTTTTCCTGTGTTCTTCACATCTAGGATAAAAACTGTCTTAGGCATACAGTCTACATAATACTGACACACTCTCTTTTCCCCTCGTTCTCTACTCCCCACTCCAGCCAGTGCGTCTGAAGGCTGGCCCCAGGTTGGGTGAGGGTCGTGTGGAAGTGCTGAAGGAGGGAAAGTGGGGGACTGTGGTAGACCACCTGTGGGACCGTGTCTCAGCCAGCGTGGTGTGCAGGGAGTTAGGCTTCGGAACCGCCAAGGAGGCCCTCACTGGAGCCTACATGGGACAAGGTAGAACTGGACTATCAACCTTTAATATAAGTCTAACTCAGTCTTTTTGTCTGTCTCTGTCTGTGCCTGTGTCTTTCTCTTTCTGCCTGTCTCTGTCTATCTGTCTGTCTGTCTGTCTTATCTCTGTTTGCCTGTCTCTGCCTGTCTCTGTCTGTCTGTCTGTCTGTCTTATGTCTGTCGTCTGTCTGTCTGTCTTATCTCTGTCTGTCTCTGTACTACAAGGCCCAAGAATGACTGTTATTCTCACTGGTTAAATTATGTCCATGTAGTTTTCAGTGCTGTATTGCAATGTTCTTCGCCCTATTTAACAGTCTCTGGTCTCACATATATGTATATATATACATATGTATATATATATAGTACAGGCACTTTCTGCTCCTTTACTACAGCCTGTTCTAACCACATTCATCCTAAGCTAAGCTAAGCTACCCACAGCCACATCAAAGTGGCCCTGTCCCAGATCTAACGGCTGCTATGCTGCCACATTCTCTAGCACCCAGCAGGCTGTGCCAGAGCTTTTGTAATTGTCCAGGAGAAGTGAAAAGCTTTTAATTTTCTTCAAATAGAAGTTCACATTTCCCCCTCTCGCATTCACCAGGTCACTGCCACAGTAACACTGAGTCTGTCTGTGGATGTTTCTGACTTCACTATATAACAGGGACATAAATGTCTCCAAACTGTAGTAAAATTTGAACATTTTTACCAATAGCGACATTTTTGGTGTTAGGTTGAGGACAAAAGTTACACTTAGGTGTAACCAGTTAGGTTTAGGGTTAGGCATTATAACTAGGTTACGTTTAGGCATAAGTTTTATTGAGGTTAAGGTTAGTGTTATTGAGGTTAAGGTTACGTTGAGTTTACGATAAAAGTTAGGGATAGGATTAGTAAAGGTAGGATGTTTTAAGGAAAATTTTGTGGAGTTCCCGTTTACATAGCTTTTTCTTTGTTTTGTCAGTAAACAATCATTTAATTCAGGCATTTACAATAAATATTTTTAGATAAATAATTGGAGGCATAATAAACATAAGCACATGCCAATGAAGCAAACAGATACAAATCTATACATGTTTAAGGAGCTGGAAACTGGGTCATTCTGGCGATGTACTTATTGGGAATAGCCCAAATAGTTGGTTAGTGGTTAGGAGGGAAACCCTATTATTTTCCACTCTCTGAAATTAAGCGTGGTTTAGTGTTTTTCTTTTCGCGGGACGTCTCAACGGCCGGCTGTTTAATCCTATTTGAAGTCCATTCAATCATCAAATAGGCCATTTTGCTTTGCCAAGCTTAAGCAGTAAAAATCCTATAGGTCTGCTAAAGTGGGGGTACCATAGAGGTCTGCCTGTGAGTCTTCCAGCCATAGAGTCCACTGTATGTAAAGTCACGTTGACTGTGTTGATCCCAGCAGGGTTTTTGGGCGGGGCTGTTTGGTGCACATGAACAAGTGGCGCGTGGTGTGTCTGAATATATGTGTTTATGTGTGTGCGTGAGCTGACACCAACTCTGGAGCAAACCAGTCTCTGCCACCATAGAGCGGCGGGCAGTCTTTCACACTTCTACCCAGCCGTACTGATAGCCAGTCATTCACAACAATTACCACAGACACAGCTCTTTTACGAGTCATCCACGGTCACTATCAGAGATGTAGGCCTCTTTCACCCTCTTGGGGGTTCTGCTCCGCATTGGACATGTTTACACATGCTTCATCATCTCTCATAGAGATTACCACGCATTCAAACCAGCCGGCACTTTTAAGTCACACAGGCAGAACTCAGATTGGATGTGAGATATGAAATCTGCTGTACTTCACAAGGAAAGTTAACCGCCGATAACACAAAAACATTTATAAAGGATAGTATTGTGCACACACACAAATATGATAAATCAGGAACTGGACAAAGTATAAAGCATTATGGGAATTTATAGTCAATTTTAGTTTTTGCTGAATGTTTAGAGTACTCAAATTCACTTCTTGTTAATTCCATTAACGATGACAAGTCTCCTCCTTCACAAACGGAAGTTCCTAGTCAGTCTTCTACTCATTTTATGTTGACTAAAAAGCAAATGTTTGTTTTCATGATTTTGTGGTTACTGTATAGCCAATTTTAACTGAAATCAAGTGGAAACCATCTTTTCCCAATCCCAATTCATCTAATAATCAAGCATAAAAACTGCAGCTCATATTTCCCTAAATTCTATGTAAGCCTTGACAAGTTCTTGCCATTTAATCTGTCCACAAGAGATCAGAACGTTGGTGAAGGTTGGCTGAAACCAATGTCTAAACTCATCAGCTGCCATTTGGACTGTCATCATCTTCAACAGCCATCATCATCGTCATTTTTGAAATTACAGGAAAAATGTCTATTTTCCATGTGTATGTGATTTACTCAGTGAGGTGTTACAGTATATGTCCATACATGCTTGCATGTGTGTGTCAGCATGTTAGTGAGATTGTGTGTATGATTTTTTTAAACCATTTTCTCAGAATCAATTTCATACCCGCCTATTTTCTCCCCAACTAATGCCCAAATCAGCCCAAATAGTTTTTTTTTTCTTTTAAACACACTGTAGTTTCGAAATCCACAGAAGCTGTGTTCATCCTGATAAGTTAAACTGTGGTTGAACTGATTGACCTAGTCAGTGGTTTTCTATACACAGAGAGGTTTGGTTCAGGAAGTGGGTTTTGTTCAACCAATTTAGTGTGGGTGGATGAGTACCCAGTCATTGCAACCAGTATGTATGGAGGCGTACGAACTATCATTTAAAAGAACCAATGCAGGAGACCAATTTAGACCTGCAATCATAAACGTTTCACTCGTCTCTCTCTTTCTCTCTGATTTTGTGGTCAGAATCCCCCATGTGTTATTTTTGTGGTTATCCAATATAACCTGTTTACACTTTCTCTTCCCTGTTTACACTTTCTCTTAAAAAATGTCTAAACATTTTTCATAACAATGTTGTTACACTTTCCACATTTTTCAAATCCATCAACAAAATGTGTCTAAAATGTGTCCCTCAGGCCCCCGAATTCAAGTACCCCTTCAACACACTGTGCTTCCATCAACACATTTAGAAATTGTTTTACAGTAAGAAGCACTAGTCTATGAACAGAAGTGTTTATCTTCTGTTCCAGCTCTGTTATTGTGTGCACGTTTTTTCTGCTTACGTGGGGGATCGTAGGGGCTGGCTAGGTAGCAATGAGCAGAGAGGTTGTTGTTTTTGGTTTGGTGGTGATGATGTGTGTCAGGGCCTGGGTTCACACAGTGTACTCATGGGATTGTTGAAATGGTGAGGTGGGGAAAGCACGATCTGTTCACAAACAAACAAACGGCTGAGATCTTTATCCATTTATCCACCTCTAAGCTCAGCTTTCATTGCTCTGTGTTGGTTAGATAGGGGCAATTTAGTGGGATTGCACGGCAATGACTGACTGACGTGGTTAAGTACAGGAGATGCAGAGATCACTGTTGAAGTGTGTTCATGCTCTATTGTTCTTTTTTCTCTCTCTTTATTTCTCTTTTTCTCTCTCTCTCTCTAGGAACTGGTCCTATCCATATGAACAGTGTAAAGTGTTTGGGGACAGAGAAGTCTATCCTAGACTGCTACTTTCTGGATGTGCCTCTGTGGACGTTCAAACACACACAGGATGCCTCAGTACGCTGCAACATTCCCAAGCTTGGCCTGGAAAACACGGTTAGAACACACACCTCGGCATTATGTATAGTCAATAGATACTCATAACTAAACATTTGACTTGTTAAACTCCTTCCTATTCCTACTCTAGGTGCGGTTGGCGGGAGGCAGGGAGCCAGGTGAGGGTCGTGTGGAGGTACTGATGGATATAGGAGGGCGTAAGAGATGGGGTTCAGTGTGCAGTGAGAACTGGGGGATCAACGAAGCCATGGTGGTCTGCAGACAGCTGGGTCTGGGGTTCGCATCCCGAGCACACCAGGTATGGCTACACACCTACGCGACCCTATTTTGTATATGCAGTACTTTTGGCCTGAGCACTTTTTGGCAACATAAGTGATTTCTTTTTGGCAACAGAACAAATAAATGTGGAAAACTGTTCCCATGTATTCCTGAGCTTTTGTTTACCGTTTCACTTACTCAGTTGACATTATGCCTGGACCCACACTAGGCATGAACCGGACCCCACCTGTGGTCCAGGGTTTTGCAACAAACATCCTCCCTAAAGTTTTTACAACGCGTCCGCCTCCTGTCACTGCAGTTTAGCAGGGGCCAAACTCATTGAGATTGCTAGCTTTTGGTGGAACATACTGTATTATTTTATGTCTGCTGTATTAGTTAGTAGCATCCTATTCATTTTCTTTTCAAATATAATTTTGACTGGCTGGCTCAACTATGTTAGCTTAGCTGATATTAGTTAGCTTAGGTGACGTTAGCTAACTTTTAGCTAATGTTGGACAAATGGCTGTTTTCATGCCTGTTAAACTTAATGCCAGTTGGTGCACAAAATATCTTAGCTAGATGTACAGTATAAAGGTTCCTCATTGATGGACACTTTCTGTCATTATTTAATCATGATAAATAACAGTATAAAGACAAACAATCTGTTTGTAGATCTATTTTGTGTGTGGACAAAGATGCTGAGCTCATATGTTGCGCATACTGCCAGTCTCTGTCAGTGTGATACATTATGTATCAAAAGTGTGTAGAAAAGTGTATCTGCAGTGCATATTATTTAAATTAAAATATTGTCTTAACTAATTCCTGTGAGTATGACCTTACATTGTGTGTATCCATGACAACTCCAAAGGAGTTGGTGCTTGAAGTTATTATGAGTTAAATTTGTCTTTCGTTGTAACTTCTTATTTTTGTTGTCTATTGCTTTGATGTTAATTGCAGTCTCTCTCTGGTTTTCCTCTGTGTGTATTTCTGCTTTTGCATTGTGCTCATACTGTACAACTGCAAGTTTGTGAGTGTGGATGGGTGGTGCAGGAAAATCTCATCTAGCCGTAAATATATTATTTTGAATAGAAATAGAAATATCTAGAATACATAGTGAGCTTATTTATGGAAAGGATGCTGGCCGACATAAAAATACTCATGAAGTAGAACAAAGGAACATGTTTCTTTCAAACCACAGGATAGTGGACAAAAAAAACAATCACCCCAAGTGATGAGTAATTATCTCTTTCACCAGCTCTCACTCTCCCCCCTTCTTTCTGTTTTTAGGAGTCCTGGTATTGGGCTGGGGACCCTAACGCAGCAGAGTTAGTTTTGAGTGGGACCCACTGTGTCGGAACTGAGCTGTCAATACAGCACTGCAGGCGTAACAACCACGTACACTGTCCCCGAGGGGGTGGGACTAAAGCTGCTGGGGTCACCTGTTCAGATAGTAAGTAATTGGCTGTGTCCGAATACCCGTATATTAATGCTAATTGGTTGACATTTTCAGGATGTAAAAATTGTATATTTTTGCAAAGGTAGTATACTTTTAAAACCAGAATATCATACTAAGTCAAATTTCCCCCTCTCATGTTTGACAACAGTTGATAATCTGATAAATTGATTATCTGTACCAAAACAAACCGAGGATGGGAGTCTATGCAATAGTGAAATGGGACAAAAACCTTTTGAAACTGAACTAAATGAACTACAATTGCAACACAAATTTTCAGACTGTAGCTTGAAATGTTTTCTCTGGTCTGCTTTCTAAACATGAACTTGGTGTTCCATAAACTCCTTCACCCACAACTCCCCAGCCCTCACACGGTAATTTAACCCTGAAACCCTGTACATGCTTACGTTAACCCCTAACCTCTGACCCTACTCAACTGCCTGCCTAGCTGCCCCTGACCTGGTACTAGATGCCCAGCTGGTCCAGGAGACAGCCTACCTAGAGGACCGACCCTTGCACCTGCTGACCTGTGCCAACGAGGAGAAGTGCCTGTCGTCCTCCGCAGCCAGAATGAACTGGCCCTACGGACACCGGCGCCTGCTCCGATTCTCCTCCAGGATTATGAATATGGGCCGGGCTGACTTCAGACCCCGGGCCAGCAGAGAGTCCTGGACATGGCACCAGTGTCACAGGTCAGGGGTTTTTTCTTTGGTTGCTTAGACCCAGTTCTCCCAGGGAGTCAGTTTCAGTTTCACTGCTACTTCATAATGGTCAGGGACTTTGTACTTCTAGAAGGCCATGTAAGGCTCTGTGAAGGTGCTCGGCTGGCCTATTTTGCAAAGCCCATCACACCTTCAGACATCCATGTCTTTGACACCGGAAAAGTCAAATGGTTCAGACTGAAATAATCTAAAAGTTTTACATAAAAACACATGTATGCCGTATATACAGTAAATGTTTATACTATTTGTTCAAATTCAAACTATTCCTTCATAATCAGCTGCTTACAAAGGTTAGGTTTAGGTTTAGAATAATGGGTTAGGTTAAGTGTTAAGGTTAGGATAAAGGTTAGGGTTAGTAAATAGTTAAAATGTTAGTTATAGACGGAAATTGTCGCTGATAGATGTTATATCTGTAGAGCACCTACTGAAACAATTTAGACACTCTCTAAATAAAGTGTTAGTATATCTATGATTTGCTAAATATTTATTTAATATGGAGGATTCAATGCATAATTTAAAACAACCGATATTCTTAGGTCAAGTCAACATTGTCTAATGTGGGGACCAACCGAATAGGCTGAAAATCAGAAAATGTTGGAAAAAACATGCTAAATAATACTTATATGGCAACATTGTATCACATGATTCATCTGTTAGTCTCTTTCTGAGTCAACCACCATTCACTGCTAGATAAGGCTTGTATAGTGTAGGTGCCATTTTGGACTTAATGGACTAATCTGACCAGAGATGGAACAGGCATACATTATTCTGTTATGGAAATCTAGCTACACAGCTAGGTCATTTGATCCATATATGTCTAGCTAGCTGGCCAGTAACCAGACACTGTTTGCTTCTTTCTTAAAAAATGATACGAAATCAAAATCAACGTTAGAAATTGAACTGATATCGAATTTCACTTTTACATTAGTGACCATCTCTAGTTTAGAGTGTGACTAGACACATTTTCGTAATGTATTGTAGCCAATGGCAAGTGTTGACGCAGCAAACTAAAATGACCAATTTTCTCTGCAAAAACATAATGTTGAACTACAAGTATACAGGAACGGTCTTAGTGATTCGAAGGCCTAGGGCTGATGCTAGCCTGAGTCATGGTCTTGAATACCCATCCTGTATTTAAGAACAGGTTGTAGGCACCACTCAAAAACTTTTGATTATGCAAATCACAACATCTATAGCATCGGTTTTTCATGTTTTGGCATTAAGTTCCAAAAAGTAATGTTTTGACTACTTGTACATTGGGCAAATATGTATGGAAGATTTTGTTTTAAATCCGAAGAGGTGCTTTAAATTCAAATGGATTTATCAATTCATTGGAAAGTCCTCGTCCTAGATCAAGACAGCCAGCTTGGGGTTGTTAGCGGTGGTTGTCAGCCATTATAAGTGGATGGTAGTGGAAGTTGTGGTTTTTGGGTGGCATTGCTACAAGTAAATGGTTGTTGGTTACATTACCTCAGGGAATTATAGAAACTATAACCTCAGACATCTATTGTACAGCTTAATGGTTTAATTGAACTGTAGTGAATTGAGTTAGTGGCAGGTTAGAAAATGCTAACGCATGACATCATTGTCATTATGTACAATTAATGCTGTTTGGACAGAATGCTACTCGTAGGAACGTGTGGTCCGAACGTTAAGCTCTGCTTGGATAATGTTATGGATACACCTTTGGAAATTTCCATTTAAAAATGCTGCTTGTCTCTTCAAAGGTGTCATATAAGTACCGTGCATTGCAAGGAAAAGACCGGTCTCTTTCATAACGTCACTTTTCATGCTGTTGACACTAACTAAATATTTAATCTATAGTGGCCACAGCACGCTGTTAGTTAGTTCAGTAGATTGCTCTTACACAAAAGCTGGCCCGCAGTTTGTCAGTTGGTCTGCGGTCAGTCACTTCAACATACATAACAGACAGTATTCTCCTAATCTATATCTGTGACACATTCGTCGAGCCTGTCTGGAACTTTTGCCCCTAATTAAAACTGTTTCCTGTCGGATGACGAGAGTGTGTCCGCAAGTTCGTCACCACAGAAGAAGGAACCCTTTAACTCTTTATCGTGTGTTCTGTGTGGAGTTCTCTGTACTTCTGTGTGTGTGTGTGTGTGTGTGTGTGTGTGTGTGTTCTGACCCTCTCCTGGTTTTCTAACCCAGTAGGTCACCAGTAGCCTGTCACACTGTCACCTACCCAGATTCATTAGCTGTACACTAAATGCGTGTGTGTAATGAGCGCTAACTCTGTGTGTGCGTGTGTATGTCTGTGTGTGTGTGTGCGTGTGTGTGTATGTGAGAAAAAGACTACATTACCACTCTGTGTAACACAGTAAGAGTGTTATACAGCACTGACCCGCCTGTTTTAATCTCTTAAAATAACACAGGAGTGGTGTGTTTGTGTGTCTGTCTGGGTGTGCCTGCACGTGCTCATGTGTGTGTGAGTGCATGCATGGTCTGTGTATGTGCATGAAATATATAATTTGCCTTCTTTTTTTTATCTTGTTTTTCCATATGAACCCTTCTGCGGTTGGGTTTAAAGGTGGAATACCTCTCATTTGCCAACTTCCAATTGTTTCAAAATAAGAGTTCAAAAGGACCTGTCCGGTCAAATTTGAGCCTTTTGAGATAGTTGTAAAGGAGCAATATGTGAAATCTTTTCATTTTAATTTCAGAAAATAACCATCATATATGTATCTGTGGTAATAGTCAACTCAAATGCAAACTTTCTGATTACAACAGAAATTCTGTTTATCCGTATACAGGAAGTCACCTTCACAGGAAGTCACATTCTGTCAAAGCTCGCAGCGGTAATTAGCTTATGGGCTTAAGGGACTCTGTTGTGTATTCTGGATTGCCATGTCTATAAATTAGAGGTGTAACCGGAAGTATAACTGAGATTGCTGACTAAGTGGTGCGTTGCTTTTAAATAATAAAAGCTTTTCTCTCTCCCTAGATTTTCGACCGAGTACATTCTTACTAAAGTAACCGCTATATGTATTCTTACACCTCAATGTCAGTAAGAAGCATGGTTACAAACTTTGGCAAACTGGGCCAAGCAAAGTCTCTCTGTCATTTTCTTGTTGCTAAAATTCTACACAGTTCTTTAGACTTCTGTTCATGTGAGGAAACAAGCACATAATTGCGCAGGGAACTATTGGTCCGTCTTAATTGCTGTAAATATCTTAAAATATTAGACAAAATTATTTTATTATTTTTAAGCTTTTTTAACCAAAAAAATCTGTTTAACCAAGATGTGTTTGTAAAACACAGTGGAAAGCAAGGACAGTTTGAAAGCAAACTGTTGTTATTGTAATTCACAAAGCTTCTACCTGGAAAATATGTATACAGTATACGTACTGTATGTATTCTAGCCGTAACTCCTTTATGGTTGGGTATTTTGGTTACACTTTATTTTGAGAGTCCCAATTTTCATCTGTAGATGTTCTATAGATAGTGATACTATCAGCAAAGTCTGTTGATAAGCAACTACTTGCTAAGGTTATGGTTAGGGTTAGGATAAAGGTTAAGGATAGGATAATGGTTATGGTTAGAAGATTGTTGCTTAAAATTTCCTATAGTCAGTAGATAATCTGTAGAGCATCTATAGACACACTCTCAACGTTAAAGTGTTACCTAGTGTTAGTTAGTCAGAACAATTATAATGTTTACCAGCCTACAGTCCCCCATAATGAACTTGGGGAGGAGACTATGGATCTGTCTCCGTCCATTCACAATACCTAAGACATTTCATTTTAACATCACTTTTGCACCTTAGAGATCTGTCATTTTCCAAATTACACTGATTAGTCTCAGAGTGGCGCTATAGTAATTCAATGGAATTTACTAGTGGCACGCGATATCAGCAGCAAAACACCACCTTTTTTCTCATTCCAACTTTCATCGTTTTGTATGTGTGTTTTTTTTTGGTGGGGGGTTGTGTGACTTCAAAAGCTGTGAGTGTGTGAGCAGGTCTTTGTGGGGGTGGTGCAGCCTAACAAGGCCTCAATCTTACCTCAAAAGAGGTGTTACCTCTAATGGGTCTCGCTGCCCCATGTTCTAGTGGTGAGATCACTGGGCAATTGGCCATAGTGGGCAACTGTTCTCCCTCTGAAACACCCCCCCCACACACACACACACCCGCAATATACACACACACACACACACACACACACCCTAACTCACCATGCTTTTGACTGTTTCACCAGGCACTACCATAGCATTGAGGTGTTCACCCATTATGACCTACTGACTCTTAATGGGACCAGGATAGCTGAGGGACACAAGGCCAGCTTCTGTCTGGAGGACACATACTGCCCAGAAGGTAATGACATGGCAGTTACGTTGACTAGATTTCTGGGTCTCACGCCAACCTTTGCACATTCTGGCAACAATAGCTGGTATGTGCACAAAACACTAAGCCACCATTTGACCACAAAGGCCCAATAAAGTCAGAAACATAATGCAGATCTACTGCATTTATATGGACGGTCTGTGAACTGTCCAAATGGGTAGGAGGAAATCTGAAAACTAGATGTTTCTGTCAAAGGGGTATAGATTGTATTGTCAACCAGCAACTATCAGGAAATTAAACTTGTACATACACTTTTACAGTGTTAGTATCATTACCTGCTGTACAACATTATTACAAACACTGTAAAATATGTTTTTGACTGCACTGGGCCGTTATCATGATAATATTAATAAATGATAAAAGTATAATACATTTTTTACATTTATAAGAATATTACATTCAGAAGAATCATGAATTTTAGACCATTTGGCTTCGTATTTTCTCCATTACCTAAATTATCCATGGTCAGAGTATTGTTTTATTTGACCCCAAAAGCGTTACACTGAAGACTGACATTGCGGTTCATGTCTGTTGGGTTCATGTCTGTGTGTCTGTTGGGTTCATGTCTGTGTGTCTGTTGGGTTCATGTCTGTGTGTCTGTTGGGTTCATGTCTGTGTGTCTGTTGTGTTCATGTCTGTGTGTCTGTTGTGTTCATGTCTGTGTGTCTGTTGTGTTCATGTCTGTGTGTCTGTTGTGTTCATGTCTGTGTGTCTGTTGGGTTCATGTCTGTGTGTCTGTTGGGTTCATGTCTGTGTGTCTGTTGTGTTCATGTCTGTGTGTCTGTTGGGTTCATGTCTGTGTGTCTGTTGGGTTCATGTCTGTGTGTCTGTTGTGTTCATGTCTGTGTGTCTGTTGTGTTCATGTCTGTGTGTCTGTTGGGTTCAGGTCTGCATAAGCGTTTCTCCTGCTACAACATGGGTGACCAGGGCATCTCAGTGGGTTGCTGGGATACGTATCGCCATGACATCGACTGCCAGTGGATTGACATCACCGACGTGAAGCCTGGAGACTATATCTTCCAGGTACACACACAGCTACACACACACACACACACGCGCACACACACACACACGCACACACGCGCACACGCACACACACACACACACGCGTACACGCGCACACGCGCACACACACACACGCACACACATGCACACACACAGGCTCCTTTTCCTCATTACCCTGGTTTACAATTCATCATCTGTGTCCTTGTGGTCGCCACCTCAGGGCTCATCAAAGACCATGCCTCTGAGCCATGGAAAGCCACGGGTAACATTTAAAGTTGCTACATGTTAAAGATGCAGTCTGAGACAAAATAATTTTTTAAAACTCAATTTTGGACTAATTTTGTGTATATGTGCATAGTTTATGAGTCAAATCACTATAATACCTCAGTTAGCCATACAATTACAAGTTTGAAAGCAAGTGGTTTTGATGACCTGGGGCACAAGTTGGTACATACATTGTACACAGTTTTCAGTCTCAACAGCGCCATTTTATAGCAAGTGGCAAGAAATAAGGGACAGCAACTTTAATGAGGAGTTATGACGAGATAAGTGCCCCCAGTAAAATGCACTGATATCTGTTAGCTAATGAGCGAGGGGTTAAAGTGAAACCAGCACCACTTAATTACTGGTACTAAGGAGTTCCTCTGTTATTTAAAAGGGGGCTAGTGGTGAATTTATTTCCCCTAATGACTGTGATACCTAAACCATGGAGTTGTTTAAGAGGTTATAATGAAATCTGGCTCCCTGTTTAATCACACTCTGCTTCAATGTCAGCCTGTTTTATGCCATTACCCTTTTGTTCTCTGTGATGGACCTACACACACACACACACACACACACACACAAATATATTGTATCCATGTTGAGCAGGGTGCTAAATAAATGCTACAACTATAAGGTGAAAATGAGGAAATGGGAGAGAATTTAAGAAGATAGGGGTAGAGGAGAGGAGGAAGAGAATGAGAGGAGAAGAAAAGAAGAAAAGAGCAAATGAGGAGATCATGAGTAGAGAGCGGAGGAGAAGAGGCAATTTAGAGGGAAAGTAGAGGAATAAGTGAGAGAGTGACTGGTGTTAGTACAGTTATAATATCTGGCATTATTCAAAGTCTAAGGCATATTCAGTGCAGTGTGTTGTTTATGGCTTGGATTCACAGTGTTTTGAGTAAGCATGATGATTTTGGATTGAACGAGACCCGGGAGCTTTGAGGCCAGACCACAACATTACATGTCTTACAGTTCTGAAACTTGGAATTTGAGAAAAATCTCGATCCTCTGTGCTTAACCACTCAGTATTAATTAAATGTTCCCCAAGTATCCAAATTATCCCCATATCATCATTACCAAAAACACACCTCAGCCCCTCTCCATTAGTAACGGTCCATTTGCCACCATGGCTGTTTTTACACTCCACTGACCAAAGTAACCGGCTTCAGACGACAAATTCCACCACTGGAATTTTTTACGGTCGCGATCACGGCAAGTTTTTTAGCATCCATCGACTTTTAATTTTTTGTTGTTGTTTTTGGTTTAGAGTTGCTTTCCTGTGTAGCTGGATGAAGCCTGTATTTAAACAGGGTGTAGTACGTTTACAGAGCAGCTGTTAGGGTAAATGGTCTCTCAGTGTTATCACCGGGTGTGTGTGTGTGTGTGTGTGCCTACAGACTAGAATGGCTATGTCAGCATCTGTGAAAGTAGACTTTCAGACAAGTGAATAACAGCCTATTAGAACATGGTAGAGCTCAGAATAGCACCTATTACAGACACTTATACAGTTTTGGTTCGGCAATCTGTAATTACTGTACATTTTTTAATCTTCAACTAAATTGCTTCTTTAATTCATCTTATGTCATCAACTTAACTTAAATGTGTTCTTAAGTCAGAAGAGCCAATAGTTATTTTGGCCCGAATGATTGATTACATAGGCCATACGTTGCAGGTTTTTGTGTTTGGATTGAACATTGATTTTAAAAAACAAAAACAGTTAAACAACTAGGTAGAGCAAGCAAGCAAAGATTCCCCTAAAAGAATATAACTTGAATAGCTTTAGACTCATTTGAGATGATGAATTGCCATACTTCTGTCTAAAAACGTTAGTACAAAAAAGTACAAAACTCTTCTTTTAAGGATGTACACTGTGGTGTTGAAGATGTTTTTTGTTACTCAACATCTACACTAAACTTATACTACCTTTCTTACAATAGTGCTACAATGATGATTAGTGTTTCTCAATTTGCTGTTACAGCTCTTTCTTTCTGAATGTGTCATGTCTCTTAACATTACACAGCACATGGAAACTACCAGTTTAATATACTCTATGGAGCGGATGGTGCTGTATTTATCTATGCTATTGAAATATAGAACCCACATTTTTACAAACGTGAATGAGACTGAGGAAACTAAACCAACCATGAGTGACTTTTAATGACAGAGACCATCTAACCATTTTACATCCAACTGATCTTTATTTCAGATGGCTCTGTCTGTGCACATATATTATCACGGCGTCCCAAATCATGCCCTTGTCGCTATTGTAGTGCGCTACATTTGGGCATAACCCTGTGGGCCCTGGTGCGACACTATATAGGGAATAGGGTTGTATTTAGTACGTTTTGCCACTCTTCCCTCAGTCTGTGTTCTAATTTGGCGCTATGGTGAGAATGGAATTAGCGGCTGTAAGTCAAGAGGTCACAGACAGTCTTCATATTGAAGTCTGTCATGATTAACAGAAAGACTCTTTGACTCTGACTCATTGAGGGGCTCAAGTACACTCAGCTACTGATTAGGGCATAAATGTTAACGTCAAACTCTATTTTAGGACAGTAAATTAAAACCCACCCAATGTACTGTCAGTGTGACTTTGTTGTTGTGGAACATTTACATGAACATTTACATGCTCTGTTTTAGTGCAAACAGGTCAGTCCTTAGGCAGCTACTGTAGGTGGTGACTAAATCAATAGGTTTCTGTGTCTCTGTTATGTTGCAGGTGGAGGTTAACCCTTCATTAGACATGGCTGAGTCGGACTTCCAAAACAATGTGATGAGGTGCCGATGCAAATACGACGGACACAGAGCCTACATGTACGGATGTCATGCAGGTATGGGAAATGACATTTCACTCCTTTCTGCACGCATCACTCAAATAATCCCCTTGTTTTTTCCCGTCTTATTTCTTGTCTTTCTATATTTTCATCTCTCTCCCTCTTTCTCTCTGTTCATCTCTCTCACCCCTGTTCATCTCTCTCTCTCTCTCTCTCTCTTTCTCCCTCTCTCTCCCTCTCTCTAACTGCACGTTGTTTCTCCTACCAGGTGATGCGTACAGTGCAGAGATTGAGGACCTGTTTGAACACCAAAGGCAGATCTCCAATAACTTTGTTTAGGCCCACCCAGAGTTCAGTGAAGAGGGCTCAGGGCTGGGGTTGGGGACTGCTCAGGATGGCCCGGGTCCTCCTAGCTCACCAGAAGACACTTAATGGTGCTTGTCCACCTCCTTGACCTTCTGTGGACTCTACTACCCAGAATACACCACAGCCTGGAGGAGGCCACCAACCTGACTACACCCTTCAACCCCAACAACTAAGAGCTGTCACCAAGGCATCCAAATGAGTTCAGTTAACAACAGAGAGTTAGAATGATATGGATTCAAAGAGCAGTTACGGTATTTTGTTAGTTTATAAACGTGACTACTAGTGATTTAGTGTCTTACAGTTTGCTTGAATTCATTAAGATGGATTTATTATTTTCTGTCCGTGATTCAAAATGACTGAGATGGTCCCGTTTTCTTGCGTCCCAAGAAGCAGGAAAAAAAAGACTGTAAAGAGTTCTGTATTATCTATTCGACTGTTGGTCTTTCTGGACAGGTTCTATTTCTACATTATCGCAGTATCAGTGCTGGTTCAACCAATCAAAACCTTCTCATAAACTTCCAGATCTGCAGTTGTGCTAGTTTCCCCCATTCCCAGGAATTCCAACCCTGTGGGTTCAACCAAGCATCGTCTACAGGCCCGGTTTGCATACAGAGTTGTGTACCTTTAGTACACTTGATTTAGCTGTTCTGTTATTGTGGATGTTTTATCTTATTTTTCTGTGTTAAGAAAATAACAGCAATATACTGTAACTGCAGTACATGTGGAACCGAACAACACGTAGTTAACATATCTTCTGTCTCTAAATTACTATTACATGGGGTCATATCATTTTCATGGAATGATGCACTTTATCTGTTGAACTAACATCAATCAGTATTCTGAATCTTGACCCCATCCTCCCTCCAGAGAAAATGACCAGTCATGTTACTGAGACTGAGGTGTTCCAATAGGGACACAGTAACGTTGGCATTTGGGATTTTAGCTTTCGATATGTGCGGCGTCAGTGTGTCCTTTTATGCAGTTAACTGTATTCTTCTCTGCAGTGTCTGAATTCCAGTGCTGTTGATGGTCTTTCTAACATGTCATGTACCATACGCTGCCATTCTAATTTATTGTAAGGCTTAATGCTTAGATACTTTTTCATATTGACTTATTCATATTAACATATAAAACAAACATATGGTCACCTGCTAGATTATAAAGTAAATAGAGTGGTTTACCTAGAACCACTGGGTTGTTTGGCTGTCCATGTAGCCTGAAGAACCCTTTGTGGTTCCAGATATTACTATTTTTGTGACATATAATGTAGACCTGGATTTTCTGGCTCCTAGTTGAACATAGGTTTTAAGGACTGAAATGTATTAGAACAAATAAACCCACACTTCTCTTGGTAGTATCGCTGTTGTTTATTGGAGCTGTATATCGACAGAATGCTTTTTGTCAAAAACGCTCTGATGAAGGCCAGTCAGCCAACACTTCAGTTACGTTAAACAACAGAGATAACTGGAAAAGCGGTGTGGGTTTCTCTTTACACCTAAGTTGTCTCCCTGTCACCATGCTCCTGCAAAAGGTCTGTTGGGATGTGCGAGGGTCCTTTGAACTGTGAAGAGTTTAACAGGTTTTGAATATCAACATAGAGGGTTTTGATAGCAACTTAGCATTTCATATTCCTGGCACAGTCTCAAACAGCTATTTTTTGAAAGGTATATGAAATGCTAAGTTGCTATCTGCTTTCCCAGTGGGAGAGCAGGTTTGATGGGAAAGTCACAGTTCTGTGGGAACCAGGCTGCCAGTGTATAAAAAGCCTTTAATTAGCTGTGTTTGGGTTTCAGTTAGAGGAAGCATGGGGCGTACACGGGGAAACACTACAACCGTCAACTCTGCTGTTACCAGCGATGGGTCTGTATGGGACAGACTGACGAATGAGAGAGGGAAAAAGAAAGAGAACGAAGGGGAGAAAGGGTGGGGAAGGGGGTAAAGTGGGGCTATGGACATAGAAAGAAAGAGTGGAAGTTTGACCGAAAGGACGGGAGACTGAAGGAGCGAGACAGAGAACAATGCCTTTTCGTGGGCAGGGGGAGAGAAAGAGAAAAGTTGATGTGGGCAACACAACAGATTTTACTACCAGTCCACCGTGGACAATGCCACACAGACCGCAGGGCTGGCATACTGAACGTCTTCAGAGAACAACATGTTTGTCTGAGAGCAAAACTAACACTGGACCTGCACAGGAGAATCCAGTGTGCTCATGTCGTAAAGCAGATTCTAAATGTAGACCCGTACATTCTGCTTCGGCATGTACTCTTTAAAATGTACTGCATCCATGTCTCAGTTGAATCACGTTAATAGTAAATGTGTTGAATCAAAAGGCGTTAAATTATATATAGTTTCTTAGTGGACCCCACAGTTACCGAGGCACCTCAGGTTAATGCTCTAGGATGCTGCGTCTTTTATTATCATTCATAGAGGTTTTTAACAACTATTCATTATATATATAAGTCCTTTAGCACAGACCTACATCCAGAGCTTATAGTAGCGAGTCGTACATTGCTGTACAGGGCCCTGGTGGGAATCAAACCCACAACCGTGGGGTGGTAAACGCCATACTCTACCAACTGACCTACAGCTGTCCGTACAATCCGTTTGTGGCATGTACACCACAGATGTTGAGTGGTTGGAAGAATCTGTTTATGTTATCTCTCTTTTGTCTTTTCACAAGCTGGTTAAAACTGTGACAAACCTGGCGCAAAGCTAGTACACAGAACGTCCTTTTACACAAAATTCTGATATATCGTCTTAGCTTGCAGGTTCAATGTTTCCTTTACACAATTGTGGCCTTTGATTCGGATTTAATGGCGTTGCCTCCTCAAGTGTAGAAGCAGCCAGTCTAGATGTTTTTCTTAACTGTTTCCAGGACACTATACTGTTTTGTGGTCAGCTGTAAACACTGAAGTGCCCTAATGAATATCTTTAGCAGATCCCTTTGTTTGCTCAGCCCAATCCATTCAAATTTCATTGGTGGCTTGACATACTGCCACCTTGTTTACATCGCCTTTTGTTTTAATCACAAAACACCTCCATGTTATTATGAAACAGTTAACCCCCACCTCTCCCACGCTCACATTTGCACGAATACACACACGCACACAGTTCAGATAGAGAGAGAGGGATTCTTTAATCAGTTAAAGCTGTAGATGAAATCATACTAAACAGAGTTTAAAGACCTTGTTACACATACAGGGCTCTTTTAATAATGTCAAACATACTGTAGTCAGATAATTGTTTTTTAATATATTTCTATTGTGCTTGTGTACAGTTGCTGATGACATAATAACCTAGTCTGTTCTATGTGTTGTTATTTAATTTTTGTATTGCATTCCATAACTTTAATAATAACTCATGTTTTTAGTTCATATTCATCACACTCACTACATCTACTTCATATCTTGTACTGTAACTTAGTATGTCCACGCTGTTGATATATCTAGCATATCTTGGGATATAAATACTATATTTTTAAATGGCCAGTTTGTCAACCAGGTGTCTGGGTTCATTCAGGATTGAGACTCTCTGCAGTATATGCTCAGGCTCTGAGCTTTGGTGCTTATTTTATATTCTTAAAGAATTCTTGTGCTCTCAGTAAGTCAAATAATTGCAAAAAATGAATCTTTGGTGTGTGATGAATCCTTTCATGAATAATTAATACATTTGTTTTATCTCAAATGGTTTCACATGAACAGTAAATCAAATTTTGTTTCCTGTCAGCCTTTTTACCACAGATAACTTCTCAATGTTGATATGGATATGGTGTGTTGGTCCAGATGAACCAAATTGGACTTTGTGATGTTTTGCTTTGAATTAGCTAGGATAGTTGTTAGGTACCGGCTGGCTGACTTGGCAGCATCGCTAAGTTAGAGCCCAAATATTACTATGTTCATTACTGTGAATCAATAAAAAACATCAGAAGCAAAGTTATCTACTGTGTGTTACTATTATGTCTGCTTCATGTGCCTTCTCATTTTAATCTTCTTAATTTTCATAACTGTTTACAATGTGTTTTGATTTTAATCTACTTCATTTTCTTCACTGTTTACCATGTGTTTTGATTTTAATCTACTTCATTCTCTTCACTGTTTACCATGTGTTTTGATTTTAATCTACTTCATTCTCTTAACTGTTTACCATGTGTTGTAATTTAAATCTATTTCATTCTCTTAACTCTTCACCATGTGTTTTGATCGATTGATGTCTACCCTGCTTTTTTCTTTCTCATTTGCTTGATTCTGTTGACTCCATTGTCAATCATGGAAAAACTCTGTGCTTTTAGTCGTGATCAGGGAAAAACTTATAGTGCTATAATGAATTACACCTTGGATTGGCCTACTGCTTCATCCTCTGTCCATTCCTTGGCTCAGGTTATTGAGCAGAACGAACATAGATGAAAATGTACTTAATTAAATGGTCCGTCTAGGAAAGTAAATTATCTTTACAATAAATTAGTACATTTCTAAAAAGTAATTTATTCAGATGAGAAATAAATTTCAAAGACAAAACGATAAGTAGCATTGTCTTAAAATGTCTGCAGCTGATTCAACCTGACTGTAGGATGAACTACTGGGCACATCACAGGCTGTTTTAAATGTTTTTTGTAACCAGAAAAACTGGTTACAAAAAAGGGAGGCTGGTGTTTTGTTTGTCTGCTAAATACCTGACACATTTCTTGACCACTCAACCACTTACTGGTTTCCATGTAACAGAGAGGATGGATGATAGACTTTTTCTAAAGAGAAATGGCCATGGTGATTTAAGATATGTTCTTAGTTACACCAAGGCTGTTGAAGTGCTTTTTTAGAGAAGGGGCCACAGTGTCTGTTAGCATATGTTCCAAGCCCAGCTCATAAAACACCTGATTCACCTAGCCAATTAAAAGTACCATTAAAAGAATCAGGTGAGATCTGGGCTGGAACAAAAACCTACACTACAACCCTTCATAACCAGAGCTGCCCATCACTGTCCTACACGCTCCATGAGAAAACTATAAAGTGTACCATTTAATAGCTTATATATTTATAAGTGTATGAGTAATGGTAAAACAAAAAAGTGGTTTGCATTTCAAGAGGCGTCCCATGAAAAGTGCAGGTTGTCCAAATAAACCAGTTTTAATGTTGTTAGCTTTTCTGTGAACTGTTCGTATGCAAATACCTGTGGGGAAGTGAGAAAATCACCAACTATTTCTGTAACTGAAGTACACACAAACGTCCAAGAATTAAAGTTTGACTTGAAGAATATGAAATCAAGATATAGTCGAGGTGGGTGGGGCAATGAAAGACATTTTAAAATGTATCCACATTTCCTCCCTTCAAAATAAATACATTTCATTTTGATTTCATAACCAAACCCCTGAGACATACTCTGCCCTGACCTGACTCATACGCACACACAGACAAACACCCAGACAAACGCACGCCACTTCCTAGTTTGAAAACATTTGACCAGTGATGTGGTCTTCTCCAGAGAAATCAAAACTCAATCCAGAGCAGTTGTTTGGCAAACAGGATGGATGCAAGACTTGAAAAAGTCCCGCTAGGTGTACATATCTTGATCATGCAAACACATACACGCAAACAAACATGCGCGCACACACACACACACACACACAAACGCACACACACACACACACACACAGATGTGTGTTTCTTAGCAGAAGGGAGAGAGAGAGAGAGAGAGAGAGAGAGAGAGAGAGAGAGGGAGGTGAGTTGATAAACACACTCCACCAGCCGCCCAGTTCTGTTTTATCCTGACTGAACTAGGCTGCTTCCTGTTAACACAGCGTGATGTTGTGATGAGGCCCAGTCACCGGAGCAACCGCACCCAGCTGGCCTGTCGGGGGACCTCGTGGCTGGCTACAATGGGGACTGTGTTTCCTCTCAGTGACAGAGCAGTCCCTGTATCCCGCTCACACCCTGTCACATCCGCAGACGGACACACGTCCACGGAAACAGAGCTGGAATGCACAGACACGTCCTTCACCCTACATCTAGACTGATCGTTCGATGTCATCTAGGTAAAACCAGACTTATATAGTCATTTGAACAACCCTGTCATCTTCATGAAACCGGGAAGGATGGAAATCTGTCACGCAGAGTGTAATGGATGGGCAGCCATTATTGGTCAATGGCCCAGGCTGCATGCTAATCCCATCCCATGTGGTTAGTGGGGATTTCTACCATAAGTGTAGAGAAACTGCCACCATAGGCAGTTTCCCTGTGTGGATCTGCAGCTCCAACAGATTGCAAAGAGCTCTGCGCTCCCAACACCCAGGACAGGCGTCACCTCTGTGGCCTTGTGCAGCCGGCCAACAGCCTGTGCCTCTGAAGGACATCCGGGCCATTCTGACTGTCACAGTATGTAAAGCATTACACAGGTCAAGTCAAACGCACAGCTAATTATTTCTGAACAGGCTTTTCCCGCATAGAGTCAGACACGCTGAAGATGGATGGCATGCATGTGGCGTCTGTGCGTGCGTGTGTGAATCCATGTACGCATGCACAAACGTGTGTGTGTGTGTGTGTGGACATGCTTGTGTGAGGTTTTGTGGGTTTTTGTGTGTGCATTTCTGTGTGTGCGTGTGTGTAATTGAATCCTCATTACTGTCTTTGCATGATTGTTCTTCATGTGTTTATTGAATAGAAACAGAGGCAGACATCCTGATTGTGACACACTCATAAACTAACACCCCATACTCATCATCTAAAATGGCTCCTCTATGCTAATGACTATGGACTCAGTTCAATAAAAATCCTATTTGCATAATTCTTCAATCATTTTGAGAGAAAAACCCATTTGGGAGGATGTATGAAATTTTCCTCTTGGTAAACATAGAGTTATTAAATCATACTTAACTATACATTATTGCACTGAACATGTGGGAGAGTACAGTTGATCAGACTGGTCTGGTACAGTCGAATATGGACAATTTGTGTACGCGTGCGGGTGTCTGTGAGCTCGTAACATACATGTGTGAGCTCTATGTGAGTCTCAGCACAACTCCCTGACAATTACAGCTATATTTATCTCTCTGACACTCTAAATGACTACCACTAACCTTCCTGATTACAGGGTGGAGATGGGACAGTCATGCAGAGGGTGAGGACGGAAAGAGAAACAGAAATGGAGGGAGAGAGAAAACGGAGTGAGGACGGAAAGAGAGACAGAAAATATAAGATTCAAACAAACGGGTGGAAGTGACATTGAGAAATGAGATGTCTCAGTAGCCTGTTGTTTTTTCAC
>JACXGI010004639.1:0-52266 GCA_016801175.1 Esox masquinongy | reverse complement strand
ACAGCTCACTGGGAGGGTTGCATCACTGGCAGCCCTGCCTCTCGTCCAGGCCGGAGGAGGACAGCTCACTGGGAGGGTTACATCACTGGCAGCCCTGCCTCTCGTCCAGGCCGGAGGAGGACAGCTCACTGGGAGGGTTGCATCACTGGCAGCCCTGCCTCTCGTCCAGGCCGGAGGAGGACAGCTCACTGGGAGGGTTGCATCACTGGCAGCCCTGCCTCTCGTCCAGGCCGGAGGAGGACAGCTCACCGGAGGTGTTGCATCACTGGCAGCTGAGCAGCGTCATCACACAGCTCAGCCGTTTACAGAATTAAGATCAAGTTCAAATAAACAATGCTTTGTTAAATAGCTGATAACTGGAAAACATTGTCCGTCTGCTGAATAATTAACAGACACAACAAAACAAACATACGGTCATGAGAAAATGTAAGTACACTCCAGGAAAAAGTTGTCTATTGTTTATTTTAATTTTTTTTACAAATTTGGACATATGGATATGGTATCATCACTTCAACACTATTGACAGATAATGGTAACCTAAATTAACAATTAACACTGAATGACACTGCAATCATTGATTCACCAAATATCAACAGAAATGCAATGTTGTAGTGCATAAAATATAAGTACACCCCTAGTTTAATAGCTGATGTTGCCCCGTTTGACTGAAATAACTTCCTGTAGCCATTTCTTATAACTGTCCATCAGTCTCTTACATCGCCTGGAAGGAATTTTTGTCCACTATTCTTTACAGTACAGCTTCAACTGTGCCTTGTTCGAGGGCTTTCTTGCATGCATGGCCAACTTCAAGTCCCCCCACAGCTTGTAAACAGGATTGAGGTCTGGGCTTTGACTCTGCCATTCCATAAAAATAATTTTATTTTTGAGTCATTCTGTTATAGCTTTGCTTTTGTGTTCTGGATCATTGTCCTGCTGCAAGATTCATGTTCGGTTCAGATTCAGCTTTTTGAGAGAAGGCTGAATCTGAAGAATTATCTGCTACAATATGGAATTCATGGTTGACTTAATGACTGCAAATGATAGCAAGTGCTTCTAATACTCCAGTGTGGTTAAGGCTACGATTGGGGTTAAGGGTAAAGTTAGACAACAAAAACGGTGAAGGTTAGGAAACGCTTCCAGAAAACAACTCATAGGCATCAGGGTCCGACTCGGTGGCGTTTACGCCTGGCCACCATCCCAGACCATGACTCCCTAGTGAAACTTTACTTCATTTAATGCTACATGCGTGTACTACTGCCCTGTTGCGGAGGCACGCACTCCAAAACATGCATGTATGCACATAAAACAGGGAAATGTGCTATTGTTGTACCAACAACGTACAACGTACAATATACGGCTGCCCTGGATGAAAAAAGAATGCAAAATGTATACTTACCAATGACACCATCATTTTAGCAAGGCAAGACAGTTTAGAGAGAGGTCTGTAATGATCAAGGACAGTAGTATCCCCACCTTTATCTAGGGGCAGCAGTTTTTCACATATTAGGCATGACCCCAGAAATAAATGTTAAAATGGAACTAACAGAAAATGAGGGTGGCTTAGCTACACATAGGATGTTGATGTGTGCGTGTGCAGCATGAACACATGCAATGACCATGTGCGTGGATAAAACAGGACGTGCTGTAGATGTTTATGTTGTTGAGTCATGCTGTGGAAACGTCCTGCAAACATACTTCATTTGTGGTCAGCACAGTCCGACCACACATATAAGAACATATGAACATAATCATACAAGAGTTTAACTGTTCCTATTTAGTCTGGAGAGAAATAAGATCTACAATAATCAAATATTACCACACAGGGTATATAAATAAGCCCCCCCCCACCCCCCCGTTTCTGGCAAAACGTAGTATTGACTATTGTGCATTTCTGCATTTCATTTAATGTAACAATATTTTACTTTGCTTTATTATAATAAGATTCAAGATTAACCAGATTTGGGCTAGCTTCTCATTCACAGTAATTCATTACTGACTAGGACTTTTTTCTTTCCTCTCCTTCTCTCTCTCAATTCACTTTAACAGGCTTTGTTGGCAATGAAAACCTTTGTTTATACTGCTAAAGCAAGTAGAACAAACAAAAGGTAATAACAACAGTGCAAACAAAAAGAATATAAGCTAATTAAAATGTATAAATAAACATTACTCTCTGTCTTATTGTCTATCTTGTCTGTCTGTCTTTATGTCTGTCTGTCTGTCACTCTATTGGTCAGATTTTTTTGTCTGTCTTTCTTTCTCTCTTTCTGTCTTTCAATTTTTAATTCAGTTTACAGGGCTTCATTTGCATAGGAAACATTTGTTTACTAGCCACAAAAAGTAGAAAAAATTAAACATATAATAAATAACTGTAAAAACAAAAATCTAATAATATCTGAAGATAAGCATTAGACACAAAGTGTTTTTAGTGTTCTATAAGCTATATGCAGTGTAGTAAAAATGTGCAAATACACTACTTATAGTACTTTAAGAAAACAAAATAGATGGATACTCGTTAGGTCCACATTGTTTTGCTCCACTAGTTGCCAACATCACAAATCTTGCTGTTGTGATTGCACATTGCAATATTTTGCCTAACAGATATGGGCATTTGTCAATGTTTGATTTGATTTAAAATTGTTTTTGGGTCTGTATGATCGGAGGGAAATATGTGTCTCTAATGTGGTTATACATTTGGCAGGTTAGGAAGTGCAGCTCTGTTTCCACCTCATTTTCTGAGTGGTGTGCACATTGTCATCTCTCATAATCAAGGTTTTTCTTAATTTGGGGTCAGTCACAGTAGTCAGGTATTCTGCTGAAGTGTACTCTCTGTTTAAGGCAAGATTGTTTCTAATTTGCTTGTTTTTTTGGTTGATAACTCGACCTTCAGCTCTGATCTACTGTAGTTGGTATTGAGAACAGTCCCCCCTGCTGCCCCCTGCTGGCACACTGGCCATGACCTTCTGTCCTCTTGTCTGAAGACCAGGACCAGGTCAACACCAGGTCAGCACCAGTCAGCTGGACCACTTGACCAGGCCAGCATCATTCAACTGGAACAGCAGGACCAGACCAGGTCAGCATCATTCATCTGGAACAGCAGGACCAGACCAGGTCAGCATCATTCAACTGGAACAGCAGGACCAGACCAGGTCAGCATCATTCAACTGGAACAGCAGGATCAGACCAGGTCAGCATCATTCAACTGGAACAGCAGGACCAGACCAGTTCAGCATCATTTAACTGGAACAGCAGGACCAGACCAGGTCAGCATCATTTAACTGGAACAGCAGGACCAGACCAGGTCAGCATCATTCAACTGGAACAGCAGGACCAGACCAGGTCAGCGTCATTCAACTGGAACAGCAGGACCAGACCAGGTCAGCATCATTCAACTGGAACAGCAAGACCAGACCAGGTCTCACTCACATAGAAACTGTGAACGTACCCCCACACACGCAGTCATGCGTTGTAATCCCTGTGTACACATAGACGACCTTGTATAGCCCCCGGTCCACATATAAACACAGCCAGACCCCCAGCACAAACTACGGAACACGCTCTGCGTAGAGACAGGAATGTAACAAAGCCCTTAAAGTGACCTCTGCTAGGGAGAGACCCAAGAACTTGGGAAAAAAAGGAAACTATTCTTCCAGATCTTAGCATTTTTTTCTGGCATCATATTTAGTGCCTCCTCCGAGGCTCCATGTCAATCTGCTATACAGGCCTGTTTATAGCAGCTCATCTGGGTTTCTCATGAAACCTGTTTAAGAGCCGGGGGACTGCTCCATCGCACACCTAACATCTACGACGTTTGGAAGATCTCCGGTGATCTAAGAAACGGTTTAATCTCTACTTATTAGTATGGTGATGATGTATCGGATGCACAGATAAATGCACAGTGTTTACAGGGGAGATATAATGAAGTTATGAATAAGGCATAAGGCGTGGGGTATTTGGCCGATACGATGAAGAGCTGTTCTTAAGTGCTTTATGACACAACTCAGAGTGCCTGGATACGGCCCCTAACCTTTGTAGACTGGCAATATACCACAAACGCATGAAGTACCTTATTCCTATTACATATTGACTTATTGTCATACCTTATTGTGTTATTGTGTTTTATATACCATGGAATTCAGTCAGTCACTAATTAATGGCTTATAATACAGTATATAAATAAATCAGAAGTAAATCAGAAGTTTTGTTCTCAGGGAATCTCTAAGTTCTCAGGGAATCTCTAAGGAAAATTACAGGATTGTTTATTTGAAGCACACAGATTCTGCTGGAAGAACAGGTAATATGCTACTATCATTAAGATATCACAGATCCCAGTGAGATTTGGTCAGTCTTTATTAGATTTGTTCTGCCGTAGTCAGGGGAAATGTCAAACAAAAACATTGGATGTCCCAGATAGTTCAGGCAGAGATTTTTGAGTCAATCCCAAAGAGAGGCTGTAAAGGAAAAGCCCCATAAACCCCTCTCAGTGAAACATCCAGCATCAACATTAAAGCCTAGCCAAGCACACCAAAGACCAGGTTGGAGAATACATGAATGGGTAGAAACGAACATACGTAGGCTCACCACACAGTCTTAAAAAATGGTCACGGACAGTTTAATTGAATTGCTGTCATGCCTACAGTATATGGAAACATTTTCAATCTGCCATACAGGCTTCGTTAACATTGTAAAAAACTTTCTTTTGCCCTACAAACTGTGTGAAGCCACATGCTGTTATCTGTACAACATAACCACACCAAGACTCCAACGACTTCCAGGTGTCAGATGGACCAAACATCAACCAATGTTCAGAGGGTTTTTCCATCAAGCAAACCCCTCCATCTTCTGACTGGAATAGTGTACTGCATCGTCTCTTCAAACATAAGTTATATGTGCGTGTAATGCTCACGAATAAACACACGAGGGCAGTCAAAGATTAAATGAGGTCAAGCAAGCCATTGTTACTTTGTAATGCGAGATCATTCTAAATGTCCTGCACTGTAGATACACTAGCAACTCCCACTTTGGTCTTTCTTGCATGTTGTATGTGTATGCCTGCAACAAGGCACAACAGATATGTGTTTCTAAAATGTATGTTTTTTTACTCAGTAATGTTTTACAGGACACAGATTAAAACTATATCTCACAATATATATTTGTATACTTTCAGGCTTTCAGGAAAGTGAATGACATGGGATAGTTTTGCTATAAAATTAGTATGTTGGTTTGTAAGACACCGCTGGACGGTGTTGGGAGGTTGGGGTGAATTTTGTTTTAAATCACTTCCTGGATACAGGATAGTGACCTTAACTAACACTCTCAGTACATCAGTAATAAATACATGATACTTTATGTCTAATTGCTTATACTAGCTGTATGCTGCTACTATGCAACATTATCAAAATATTGCTCAGCTGTCAGTTTGAAAACTAATGTTCAATCATCTAAGACAGTCCTCTGGCATTAGTGTAATGTTTGTTGTTGCTAGTTAGTTGCATCAGAGCGTGGGATTGTTGTGTGTGTGTATGTGTGTGTGGCTGCAGTTGATTAAATAATATACGTGTGTGTGTGTGTGTGTGTGTGTGTGTGCGTGCGTGCATGTGTGTTACCATTTACATGATTCAGTCAGAGCTTCATCGCTGCGTAACACTGCTGCATCCTCCTTGTACAGTGTCAGATACATAGTTATTTGTTTACCAACCATGTGTTTCCTCAGGATGCAACTACATGAAAGGCCGTGTACTCTTTCCATTACCTTTCAGTGTTCTCCCAGCAGCACCTGCTCTTTTCGGCCCCAGATAGCATCTGGAGCTCAGGGACACCTGTCATCATCATTGACCTCTGACCCCCAGCTGGAGCACCATTCTGGAAACACTTGGGAGAGCCATGCTAGTAACAAACAAACACAAGCACACACAGTATACACACACACACACACACACACACACACGCCAATGGAATAACACTGTAATTATGTAGTGTTGAGGCTAATACAATAGTTATGATAGAACCAGAAAACATGGGTTGTGCCACTGTGGTTTTGTATATTTTGTGGGTGTGGTCTCTGGTTGTTGTTTAAACAGTATTACAGACATGCTGTGATCTGTGTGTCTGCTGCTTAAAGCCAGACTAATAGGCAGTCTATGCCTACAGTAAATATCCACTCCAAGGGAAACCAGGCTGCTGGTGGCTTGTGTGTGTGTGTGTGTGTGTGTGCGTGCTCGCGTGTGTGTGTGTATGTATGTATGTGTGTGTGTGTTTGTGCCCTTTGTTAATAAATGTCCTATGGAAAGCAGAAGGCTAGAGGCAGTCTGCTATCATGTTATCAGCCCATGTGGATGTTTGCTTTTAAAACAGATCCTAGCTTCCATGCAGGGAGGGGAAATTTACTCTGACAGCAGCCCTGTTTCAAACACACAGAGAAAGAAGGTCCTACTGAGTACCGAGTGGGGATAGAGGAAATACTGCCTGACTCCAGGGATACACTGTAGTTGCAGTAGTGGTTGAGAATTAAACTAAATGTATTGTCCAAATGTAACAGTGAACAACTGAAATGGGTTTTCTGCTCTGTTCTCCCCACATCAGGACAGCTGAGACAGATGCGGGGTCAAGCTAGGGCCTTCCAGGTGTAGGGCGTTCTTAGACAATCTAATGTACAGTAAAACTGAAATATTGGTCAGGGATAATGAGAGGTGACATGATGAAGGAGAGGAAGAAGGCATTTAGCTACAGAGTAATTGATCTCATAAATAGTTATTCATCCCACATCTGATACCCTCCATAAGTGAAACCTGACCGATGTGAGCGCCCGCCCCAACCTGCTCCTCCACCCTGAAAGATGCCACAGACCCAATCAGGCCAAACGGCCATAAAATGCTAATGTGTTCCACTCCAATACCGACCCACTGCTCTGTCAAGCCCTCTGAATAATTCTATTGACACAGAGATGCTCCGTATGTAATGGCAAGAAGACCATGGATGGTGCATCTCAAGAGTTTTTTATCCTGTAAAATTTAAAATATATAAATAATAAAACCTGAAAAATAGGTCCCCACAAGTTTTGTGTCTCCACAAAGGGAAATGTGATTTCTGGCTTATGGGTTAGGTTTAGTGGGTAAAATGTACAGTTGGGCTTAGTGTTAAAGTTGGGGTTAGGTTTAGGCATTAGGGGTTGGGTTTAAGCTTAGGTTAAGTTTAGGAATAATGTTTAGGTTATTGAGGTTAGGAGTAGGTTAAGGTTGGGATTAGGGTAAGGTTTACCATTGGGTGACTTGGAAAATAGGGAATCTTTTTTTTTTTTATAAAAAAACACACACACACAATCACAAACACAGTGTCTGTGTGAATGTGATTGTGTGTGTGTGTGTGTGTGTGTGTGTGTGTGTGTGCGTGTGTGTGTGTGTGTGTGATGACCATTTGCAGAGGGTTTATCAGTCAGCAGCACAGAGCCACTATTCAGTGGTGGGAAAGACACAACAAAGAGCCAATTTACAGGAACAAAGGCAGCCACGACCTGCAGACAATGCTGGTTGCAAATCAGAACAAAACCCTCCGATATCCCTTTACAATCTCCCACAATCCTTTAGAAGAGACCTTTAACAACACCTTCATACAAGCAAAGCACCATATGATCTCCCAAACCATCAGGAAATATATGACACTGCCCAAAATTACCTTTATCTTGTCCCTGAGCCACAATACATAGATACATAACGACTTAAACATTTTGGGGCCATAATTATGAAGTTGAGAACGTCATATCTGGAACAGTATAAAGAAATGTTTTGGTGTAGGAGAAAGGCATTTAATTGACAATTGCCTTTGATGCCTTTATTTAACCAGGTAAGTCAATGAGAAAACATTGTATTTGCAGTAACAAGCTGACCATTATCTCACTCAAACCCTGGGGCAGCATTTTCCCTGCCAATATATATATATTGTTTTCCTCTGCAAACCTAGACAGCAGACATGGCTAGAATTACCTCTTGATCCAACACAGCATCATTGTCAGTGGAATACAAGACGACAGCTTTGAGTAAGACACAAGTGGCATACTTCCTGTGTACTGTGTGTGGTGGAGGTGGTGGTGGTGGGGGGGGGAGTTGGAGAGATGAGACACGCCTATTCAATGCAGGAATAAAAGTGATCAAGCTTGATGGACAGGTACGTCAGATCAATGGTGACCTTGCACACCCTTACAACACACAGATACATATGCACACAATCCTGAGTCAAATGAAGTAATCAAATTGACAAAGAGAAATGCAGATTACTTGTTGCCATGGCTACAGCAGCTGCACTGTGTCACATAGTGAACACGCGCACACACACTGAGAAGACTGAAGACTAATTTGAGCTGGCTTTACACACGCACCATGAAATATGAGATAGGTCTAGATCAATGTGATAGGTGCACTGTGCTGGCCTAAGGTAGCGCTAAAAGCAATCATGAAAGCCTTGTTAAGACCAAGGGTGAACCTGTTTGGTTTCATAAGTGACATGTGCGCACGTGTTCCTGTTTGTGTGCATGTGAAGTGCTGATGGTGTATAGTATAAACATGCTTTACACTTTTATTTCTGTTTTGTTTCTACTGCACTTACGCGAAACTAAGTATGTGTGGTCACGTTTGCTTGTGTGGTAATGTGATTGTATGTGTTAATATGATTTTGTGTGGTAATGGGATGCTGTTGGGTGATATGAGTTTGAGTCTGCCAGACAGTTGTTTACGTATGTGTGGGCCAGGGTCTGGGATCAAGGCCTGTGGCTCAGAGAGAGAAAACCCCTGACCAAAGAGAACACCCCCGACCAGCCACCCTAGCGACAGCACCCTGCAGTCCAGGTTCCAACCATGGTCCCCTCCCCCGGCCCTGCCTAATCAGTGCATGTGGAGGGGGGCTAGCAAGCAGCTGGCAGCCTGCCTGGCCCATCACAGCTCCACCCATCACTTACCCTGGACTGGCTAATCACCGCCAATGATTGCTCAGCACCAGCCTGGCCTCCACACCTGCCCCCTTGCTCACTGGTGGGACAGTCCCATCTGGAACGCATGGGGTGGGGGGGGGTTACAGAAGGTAGAGAGGGTGTCTGCTTACCGGCAAAACAGCTGAAAGTGCAACGAGGACAGAGATAGGCACTCTTCATGGCCTAATGACATATGGAAGAGATCAATCACAGGAGAGAAATTCTTTAATTGTTTTGGAGAAAACCAAATGTCTGTTCACTGTGCACCAGCCAGTTGTAGTCGGAGCGGTCTCTCTGATGTTTGGGGCCAAGCACTGTCTATAGTGATAGGCTGCATTTGTGTCACAACATATCTATCAACGCAGAGTCCGTACATTAGTAACTGGGATACAATACATTTTGGGGTTGACAATGCAACTGGTTAAGAAGAGGTGACATGTGTATGTGTTGGTGAGTAACGTTTAAGTGTTGAGCAGATGGTTTGTTATGACACATACCAGTGTGGTTCTGCAGTATCCAAACAGAAATCCTGAATGGCAGTGGCACAATGGACAATGCTGTAAAACATTGTCCTGTCTAAAGACTTCAAGGGATCTGATTGGTAATTCAGTGTGTATACCATGCTAAATTAAATCTGTTAGCCCCAATATAAACCCCACTGATCAGCACAAGCATTTAAACTTTGCAAGCCGTCGAGCTCTTTCATCAATACCAAGCATCAGTACTGGAACTGGTTAATAGATTGGGCTTCAACCACCAATCATTCACAGATTGATAAGACTGTATGGAAACAATGATTCAGGTACATGTTCCATTCAATGTCTGGATCAGCAAAATAGACTTGAATGTTGAAATCCATTAGATAGCCCTTTATAAGGCCATGGAAATGTATAAAGTTGATAAGGATTAGTTGTCTTGTTTTTTTTTACAAGGTTTTGTGTTTTTTTGTGATGAATGTGCTCTGTTCATGCAAATTTACCAGATGCCTTCAAATGTTTTATCTTATTCTCAATTTATAGTTGAACTAATCCGTTGTGTGACTGGATGGAAGAGGTATCAGTACAGCAGCAAAATCATTGTTTATTTTTCTTACTTTACTCATTTACACACAGCAGTTCCCACTTTTGGTGACACTTGTGACTGTTTAAAGAGTGGCTCAGTGGTAAATAAAGGACCACTACTGTACGTTTAGAAAACCAGCCTGGGCAGTTTCTTGTTGATTAATCAGGATGAGACTTCACAATGACAATGTATGGGCCATCTAACAATGTATTTTCCAATTATTCCATTGTGTATCATTGATCAACACTGTATTTTCTGATTGTTTCATAGTGTATCAATGGCTACTCATGACCCCCCCCCCCAAAAAAAACAGCAAATGTACAGTATATAATATTTGAAAGGGAATATGTACGAGCATACACGTGAAATTCATCTCTTTGACAAGCACTCCCATAATTCGAATGCTATTTATAGAACCAGCGTATATCGGCTAGGTGATGCGCGCTTGGGAGAGGCGCGTGTATGGTACAGAGATGACGAGTTTAGTAACCTCACGACAATGCATACGGTTGATTGATCATCATATTGATTTGCCTGAGAGATGCTTAAGTTGCTGTTGCGATGTGGTTCACGAAATCGGTTAAGATTTAGGCATGTTCTATCATGAAAGATGGTCTGGACACGAAACAGTTAATTGGTCTACCTGTTGAAGGCTTATATTCGATTTTTCTAAAGCAAGAATACTTGTTTTTAGTCAATGTTTAATAACATCAGTAGGAATAAAGCATGGGGCATCTGACTACAGTGCCCATGGGTTGGAATTGTCATCTGGCAATTCTGGCAAATGCCAGAGGGGCCGGGCCATCTTTCAGGGCGGCAAGCTGGTACATTTTTTTTGTAATTTTTATATTATTTGACAGGTCTGTGTCTTATGGGAGTATTTTTATTATTAATATTTACACATTTGGTATGTTATAATCATCTTTAGCAAGCATTTGTCTAACCAGTGAGCAAAGGCTGGCCCTCCAACCAAGATAGGTCAGCCCGATTATCTGATTGGCTGAGCTGGGGTTGCTCAAATTCACACTGAAAGTCAAATGCATGTCAAAGAGATTGAGACCCGATCTAACAGTTAATTAGATTACTTCTCCTTCACAGTAAGAAAATATGGATTGTAAAAGAAATGTAAATGGTGTTGAAAACTTTTGAGGGAACGAAGGTGGTGTAGCCAAGGTTGGAAGAAAACAGAGAAAATATACTGTTCGCTCTAGTCAGTAGTCAAAGATCATGTAGCAGTAGCAGCGAACTAGCTACTGTTGCCAGTTAGCCCCAATGTTTTTTGAGGTGGTACTGTATTAAACATTAGTAGCCTTAGGTTAATTAGAGAAGGGGGAATTCAGGAACATATAGACTACTGAAGGCTACTTTAAATATAGCTTAAAATGCCAATAACATAATACAAAAGCCAATAGCCATCTACTTACTAGACATTTGTACAGTCTTCTATTCTAAACAAGTTATCATGTATTACAATAAAACATTGAAAGAATGCATACATTCCAAATAATACTGATATGTTACAGGAAACATTAGAGACTGTCTATATGTCATTGTGGATGTTGTCTCATATGTGTAGCCTATGTAAAGATAGTCATTTTTGCTCATTTTTGCCATTCTACAATAAGCGTTTTTGAATTTATGAATTGTATTGCAATGCAGTAAATTACCATAAACATTCAACTTTGAAATTAAATGATTTTTAGTGCTGAAAGTACCTAAATGAAATACAGTAGTTCGGCTACTTTGTTTTGCCACATGACTGATGGATCAAATAAAAAATGTTTTTGTGAATTTTGTGTATATTTACCTAAGTATTAGTTTGATATTAGAACATTTTACATTGTTTTACTGTTTCCTCCAGGCTCCCCTACTTCATATACCTGTATCATTTGTATTCAACATAAACCAACATGATATTTTTTAAAGGAAAGGACTAGAAAGAGTAGTTCTACCCCCATATGGTAACTTTCAAACTAAGCAGATGAGCCAGGATAAAAACAGACAAGAAAAGCAAGCCAGTGGAGCACAACAGTGATCAGAGGCAACTGGCAGAAAAGCGGATGACTTAGGTGACCAAAACCAAGAGAAACCCATAACAACCGTAACTGAGTACTGGTAGTATGTCAAGGGTGGTGGTTGCAGCTAAAGCAGGGGTGCTGATCTGGGCTGGTGTGACTTAAGTGCCAGGGCTGAATTTTTGTCCAAGTCCGCCCCTGCTCGTGCACCTTCTGGATAAACCTAGTGGATAAAACTAACTCAGAAATGTAAGCCTAATTTTCGAGAGGTAATGACGAAGTACTGCACCTTATGAATAATGAAAATAATGACGTAACAATGCGGTTTGCAGCTTGGGCAATGGACAGCTCTGGTACCAGTAGAAACGTTCAACAAAATTCACTACAAGAGGCGGAGCAGGGAACAGAACATGATGCAGCTGTGACGTAGTGTTCATTCGGAACCTTTAATCCTCTGCCGCAGCACCCCGGCCGGTAACGAGAGGAGGGGGTAGGCCTACACGGTCGGTCAGGACGGGATTGCTTTGGCTAATAATAGGCCGACTTTAATCGGACATTAAAAATACGGGCCTACATGTTCAGCGCATTTAAATTATTAGTAAAAAAAATAACATATTCCTTGTAAAAAAACGCGGAGTAAACAGGCAAACCCCTCCTCTCTCGTAGAGGATCGGAAACTGCGTTTAAATACATAGTTTAAATAAATGGGTGATTACGAATTCTGTTTATTGCAGACGGCGAACACTGGACACAGCTCTACTCTCCTCGGTGGACGCGCTTTCAGATCCTACTCTTCTCCGGTTTCCATCGGCCACTTGTGTCCCGACTCGCCCTTGGTCTCTATAGAGTCGCTGCCTTGTCCTCTCTGTTCCTGTCAGCTGCTGCGCATCAGCAAAACATGCAGGATGAGCCTGTGGGAATGACAACCGAACAACGACCCCTGGCAGGAGAAGAAAACTATAGGAACAACAACGCAATCAATATAATCGGGATACAGCTACCAAACCAAACCAGCAACCAGTTTGGAGCCCTCACTCACAACTACAACCACCTGAACAAGAATCAAGATTTTCCCGATTATAGTCAAGCTTTCCCGACGCAGTATATCTGTGACCTTCAGTACGACCGGAAAATACATCAGCAGTTAAGTCAGCGAGCTGTGTTTGGCTGCACTGAGTTGCCCCCACCCCAAGGAAAATTCGGTCACCTGCCGCAGAGGCAGCCTTTCACCACTCAACTCTCCACCGAGCGCAGCGCAGCCTTCAGCCCCGGCCGAATCAGCGGCTCGCCTGTGAAGGTTGTAGCCGATGTGGAGACTGCCGCGTCGCCATCGCCCACTTCCGTAAATCCAAACAAGGTTAAGATCCAAATGGACTCCCCCATCACCCACCATATAAATAACGGCAATGGCAGTAGCACCGGCAATATGTTGGCCGGAGGTCTCGGAGGCGGTTTTCCGAACCTTCAGAATCAAGAGATGCAGAACCCGACTGGCGGCTCATCTTCACCTCCCCTCCATGGTTTCGGAACCCCGTGGTCCGTCCAGACCAGCTCCCCACCTCCACCACCCGTCTCCAACTCCTCCAACCCCATCCATCCCGCAAACGCGATTAATCAGTTAGCTCATACCGACCCAGATAACAGCTTCTATCCCGGTATCCATTCCTCCATCAACCCGGCCTTTTTCCAGAGTTTTTCTCCGGTGTCGGGTAATCCTTGTCCCGGAATTAACGTGCAGGGCTTCAGCAGTCCGTTCTCGCACCAGATGAATGCGCCTCAGCAACAGAGCCGACGGTCCCCGGTCAGCCCTCAGATGCATCCCCAACACCAGCACCATCAGGGTGCGTTCCTGCAGCAGAGGAACAACTACAACCACCACCACCAGGTGAGCTGACCTGTTTACATGGAAACCTTTATCAGGATATGCACTTAAAATGACAGAATGAAGCTATTAAAGACGATAGGTGATATCAGACTAATATTTTATGTAAGTATGAATATTACATACAGAAGTGCCACTGAGCCCCTAACTGCTACCAGCTTCTCATGTGATACCACCAGGGGTTTATATTTGGGGGGGGGCAGGGGGTCATGACCCATTATTACAGACAGGTCAATTTAACCCCACCAGAATAGTGAAAATCCTGGGGTCCATTGCCCCCCCCCCCCCCCCAGGCCCTTGAAGACCCCTGACTGTCCGTCTTTCATCAATGTGTTCTAAACACATGATTTCTAGAAGGCGAATCATTTGTTTTTTATCTGAGATGCATTTGTCATGTCCCATGTGAGGTCATATGTTTGCTTGTTCAGTAGCAAGGCGGGGGTTGGAGGCGAGCGGGGGAGCGTGGCTGAATCTGACTTTTGTTCACTGTTTAAAGCTGCCTGGCACAGGGCAGGGCCGCAGCCATCCCACGTTTCAGTCTGACGCTGTGCCTCTGTCGCTGCAGCGCTCCACTCAGGGAGGCAGAGCGTTGCTGTAGGCTATGCTGGCGTGGTGGGGTCATGGGATTTTATTTTGACGGGAAGGTGGGGCGGGGTATCTGATCACCACAGATCCTGTACACTCCTTGTGGGGGTGGGGGATATGATGCTATGCTCTGGCCTGTGTCAGCTTGAAAGAACACCCCCTACTCCAGCACTTCATCTCCACACTCTCGCTGGCGGGATTGTAGTGCTCCCTATTGCGTGCTACAAAGAGCTATCAGCCTCCAATTTAAGGCTTCACAATTGACGGAGCTTCAATTTGCCAGCCACACTTATGGGCATGTGTGTTTGTTTGAGCGAGCATTGTCAGAACCAAGACCAAATATGAAACGTACATTCCCAAAAGCACTCTCTCCCATTTAAAGAAAAGCCTTCTCTCCCACATAGATACATCCATCTTTCCTAACTGTGCTAAAGCTGAACATGCACAGAGCAACAACTAAAGCAGAGGGCTCCAAATGAGTGCATGACACACACACGCATATGGCTGTGACATTACAGGCTGTAGCTGAGGAGGTCACTAGATCAAACCAACAACCATAACATGTATAAAAAATAGAAAACTAGACCCTGGTTCCAATATACGTAATTTCACATTGTGTTTCCTACATCTCTCTCGTGGTTTCTGTCCCATCCGCCTGCAGCCCATGGTGAAGCAGTCTCCGTGGGGGGGCAGTCACCAGGGCAGTGGCTGGAACTCTGGAGGAATGTCCTGGGGCCGGGACCACCGTCGTGGGGGTGGAATGGGTGTCCCTGGCTCAGTCAGCCAGGTCTCCCCCATGAAGAAGCCCTTCTCCAGTAACGTCATCGCCCCGCCCAAGTTCCCCCGCTCCACCGGCTCCATGGGCCCCAAGTCCTGGATTGAGGAGAACCTGTTCCGAACAGACGGCAACAGTAATTCACTTATGCCTCTGCAGGTAAGATGTTTGTATGTGTGTTTATATGTATGTGATGTGCATTTTTCTCAGTAGATCTAAATTTAAGCGCGTTTATATGATCTATGTGTCTTAGTGGGAGGAGGGTAAAGGGGTTTAATGCTATGAGTGGAAATGGGCCGGACTTGTAGGATTACAGAATATTGGAGCAAGTGTGAGTCAGAGAGAGAGAGAAAGAGAGAGGGAAGCACCGGCTGACAGTTATGGATGAAAAGGGTGGGGACAAGTGAGAATGGTTTTAGAAGGACATCCAGGCAGTTTATCATTCGGTACAGTGTTTTTGGAGTATAGTATTGTGGGAGGGTAGGAGCACGAAGGCGACAAACATCAAACGCAGAGAACCAGACAGAGAGGTGCAGAGCGGGGGGGGGGTGTAAAGGAGCTCTTTAGAAAACCCACAGCTGAGAATGAATGTCAATTCCCAGATGACGAGCAGAATTACCATTTCAATCAGAAAGGAGCACTGTTATTCTTTCTGCCACAGTGGAGGTGTTAGGGGCTGCAGTTACTGCAGCAAACCCACTTTAACACCACATTTAGTGGGTTTCACCTGAGTCTATTTCAGGATGGGAGTTGTCGTAGCTACGCATACATACAGTTAGACTGTTGGTATCTGATTTCACCTCATTAAGCACAGCACAGTTCTGACCTTTTTAAAGGAGAAACTAGAGGCAGGTAGGTGTTCCGGAAGGGTCTTTGGCTGTTCCACCGCCACCGTTGACAGTATTAGTCATTTATCAGACGCTACTTACAGGAGCAATTATGGTTAACTGTCATGCTCAAGGACAGAATAAAACATTTTTCACGTTGCTGGCTCTGGGATTCCATTTAGCAACCTTTTGCTTATTAGTCAGAAGCTCTATGTGCTAAGCAATTTTATTTTCTGATATGTATGTATATATTATGTTTTCTTTATTTTACCAAGTAAAATGAATAAGCACATATTCTCATTTACAGCAACGACCTGGGAGTAATTTTGGTTAACTGCCTAACTCGTTTATTGGTACAATGCTTACACTGCCCCACTATCTGCCACCCTTCCACCATAATGTATTTTCCCAGGTGGAGGCCAGAAAAACACTCTAGTTATTTCCCTGACATTATTCTCCCAGTAATCCCTCGTCACTTTCTCCCCTAGGCCATGGTCCGGCTCTTCCTCCATCAGGAAGCTAGGCCTGGCTCCATGAATTGTTCATTTCCATAAACAGTGTCCGACCAGGAATTCCTCAGATTCCTTACGCATCTCTTCTCTTCCGTCCTTTCTCCATGTTGTGTTTGGATGAGGTTGTGCATTATGCTCTTGACAGAGATATAGAGAGAGGGGTTGGGTGTGTGTGTGTGTGTGTGTGTGTGTGTGTGTGTTTGTGTGTGTGTGTGTCTCCTTCTGCCTATTGGATGGAGTGTACATTCCTACACACTTCAATCATTCAACACTAACTCCTTTCTAAATCATACATAGAAAATATCCCACCTTATAAGGAATTACTAGATTAATGTCCTACACAGATGTGCACTACGCTCTCTCAGGGTGACAGGGCAGCAATACAGCGTTGTCACCTAAACCAGAGAACCTCCATCGTCAAACGTGTTTTTTAGTCTTCTCTGTGGAAGTGCCTGGAAGGACCCCGCTGGGGCAGCCTGTAATAATCTGGTATTATCCAAACCAAAGTCGTTTTCTCTCACTGCTTTTCTGCTGCCAGGAGTCCTGACTAATTCATTGGAGTCAGCCAGGAAACGTTGGTCTATCATTAGGCTACAAATCACACACAGTATCGTTGTATTTGGACAGTATAATAGTTTTAATATTTTTATTTGAAAATATTTTGCAGAGGGGACCACAAAAGAGGTCACAAGGAAAGTATGTGTATGTATATACAACACGGTATGTTAAAAGTAGCTACAGGTCAGTCTTCTGTCAGAGGGTTTAAGTTAGACAGTAATAGCCTCTCCTCTGCTTTTGTCTTTTTCTAGTTTCTTCCAGATTTATAATATTGTTTTCCCATTTCAGTCCTTGCCATCAGAATATATGAAGAAAAGCGGAGGCAACAGTCGTTACATTTATTCAATAAGTACATCTACACTCTGAATTTTACTTGGCATGTTAGTGCTGCTATTGGGAGATAACATACTGTATACTGTGGGGACAAAACACACAAATCTACACAGGGTCGACATACAATTAAATACAATGGGTAGTAAGCATAGAAGATAAATATGTGGAGCAGCAGAGTGTTGACTGGTTATCAGGTTACTATGAGTTCAATTTACTGTGATATGCATAGTGTACAAAAGCCTGCAGACAATGCAATGAAATCTTTGTGTCAGGAGCAGCTCTCTACTTGTGGGGTAATAATATCTGGGTATTTACACAGAGTACATTGGTAGGTAGGGATGTTCAGTGTAACATATATTGATAGTCATATGTAGTAGACATCTACAGCATCTCCATGAATAATTATTCATATTAATAATAGCACTGTGGGTGTACTCATGAGCAGAAGGATAGGATGTGCAAATTTCAAGTAGCATGAGTGTGCAATAACCCAGCATATGAGATGCATATGGATGTAATAACCATGTAAGAGAATGTGTTTTCAGCAATGGACAGGTGAGTGGCTGGCTGAGGTGTTGTGATAGCAAGCTACGGCCAGATGTAGATGTCAGCGAGCTCTCTAGTTTGCAGCCAATCAAAAATACTGTCAGTTATGTCAGTTGAGGTGTCTAATGGCGCTGGGGTATAATGGGCATCTTGAAAATGCTTTTATTGACCTATTCGTTTAGAGAGATCTGTGAGCTGCTAATACGTGCAAGCGTCTTTCCTCATGCTCTCAACCATAAAAGGGGAACAGTCTCTTTTGTTTATGTGCACAGTATGTTTTTTATAGGTCCTGCTCTCTGCAGTATGTTATTAAGGTTTAGCGGCCTTTTGTCTAGATGAACCGTTCTGGGGACTGTCATAATTGTCCCTCTGATGAGCTCATATCCTCCAATCCATCCCCATGAGCAGCACTTGGTGAATGCCATTCCTGAATTTGGTTTCCGCTCCCAGTCTGTGTGTCTCTGGGCCGGTCTCCAGAGTTCCTGGGAAAGCCGTAGTTGGGTCCACTCTCCGCACCAGCATACTTTAGTACCCCTGAAGTGATTAAATACGGAAAGAATTTTAATCCACGTACTGTATGTGCTGTTCACACACTGTGAAATATTAAGCCTAACACACAGGCCTTATCGACCTTGGTGTCAGGTCGCTGTTGGCTTCGGCTTGTTTTAAGTGCATATCAGGTTCATTGTTGAAATGACAACACTTTCTGTACATATAGGTCCTGATGAAGTCAGATTCATTGTTTGCGAAAGTTACATGTTCTGTTTTTTTTGGTCATTAGCCTAATGGTTCAGCTGCCTTTGAAATGCATGATGTAGAGCCACCTTGTCAAGTCAAGTGCTGCTATTGATCCTTCTCTTGGCTTGAATAATGTGAATCCCTGTAACACTCTAGAAATATTACACGCCCCCAAAATTAATATTTATAGACGTTTTAACTTTTTTCGTTTTATTTTTTTATTGATTTGTATTTTTTTATGAAAGGGCGGCCCGGGCAAAGTATGAAATTAGGTTGAGAGTTGCCCTTTAAACGCCCAGTGCTGTCAGAAAGTGATTTTCTTGTACTTGCTGTGTATTGCTATGAGGGGAAAAGAATGATTTGAAATTGATAACATCCTTTTATTGTAAGACTGTTTGAAAAGATCTCATGGAATTCTCCATGTTGTTTTGGGATGGAGTTTTGACTGCCTTGTTGAAGAAAAATACTGCCAAACCTCTCTGACAATAACAGCTAGTTTTTCAATTTCTCCTCTCCAAGACAGAAAATGTAGAAGTCATTTTTAAAATGACACCATTTTAAAAATGCGAACATTATTTGCTATTCATTTCTGATGGGCCCAAATTCATCTGAAGCACAACCAAAACATACAGAAAATGCATCCAACCAGTTTGTAGAATGTAGTTATAGCTTGCTATTAATATGGGACCAAATATAAAACACATTGTGAGCTTATACAAAGTTGTGCTCATAAGTTTGCTTACCCTGGCATAAATGGTGACATTTTGGCATTGATTTTGAAAATATGACTGATCATGCAAAAAAACTGTCTTTTATTTAAGGATAGTGATCATATGAAGCCATTTATTATCACATAGTTGTTTGGTTCCTTTTTAAATCATAATGAGAACAGAAATCACCCAAATGGCCCTGATCAAAAGTTTACATACCCTTGAATATTTGGCCTTGTTACAGACACACAGGTGACGCACACAGATGAAAATGTCAATCAAAGGTGAATTTCCCACAACTGTGGCTTTTTAAATTGCAATTAGTGTCTGTGTAGAAATAGTCAGTGAGTTTGTTAGCTCTCATGTGGATGCACTGTGCAAGCTAGATACTGAGCCATGGGGAGCAGAAAAGAACTGTCAAAAGACCTGCGTAACAAGGTAAAGGAACTTTATAAAGATGGAAAAGGATATAAAAAGATATCCAAAGCCTTGCAAATGCCAGTCAGTACTGTTCAATCACTTATTAAGAAGTGGAAAATTCAGGGATCTCTTGATACCAAGCCAAGGTCCGGTATACCAAGAAAAATTTCATCCAAAACTGCCATAAGATTTGTTCGGGATACAACGAAAAACCCACAGGTAACCTCAGGAGAAATACAGGTTGCTCTGGAAAAAGACGGTGTTGTTGTTTCAAAGAGCACAATACGACGATACTTGAACAAAAATGAGCTGCATGGTCGAGTTGCCAGAAAGAAGCCTTTACTGCGCCAATGCCACAGATAAGCCCGGTTACAATATGCCCAACAACACCTTGACACACCTCACAGCTTCTGACACTGTAATTTGGAGTGACGAGACCAAAATAGAGCTTTATGGTCACAACCATAAGCACTATGTTTGGAGATGGGTCAACAAGGCCTATAGTGAACAAAATACCATCCCCACTGTGAAGCATGGTGGTGGCTCACTGATGTTTTGGGGGTGTGTGAGCTCTAAAGGCACAGGGAATCTTGTGAAAATTGATGGCAAAATGAATGCAGCATGTTATCAGAAAATACTGGCAGACAATTTGCATTCTTTTGCACGAAAGCTGCGCATGGGACACTCTTGGACTTTCCAGCACGACAATGACGTTAAGCACAAGGCCAAGTTGACCCTCCAGTAGTTACAGCAGAAAAAGGTGAAGGTTCTGGAGTGGCTATCACAGTCTCCTGACCTTAATATCATCGAGCCACTCTGGGGAGATCTCAAACGTGCGGTTCATGCAAGACGACCAAAGACTTTGCATGACCTGGAGGCATTTTGCCAAGATGAATGGGCAGCTATACCACCTGCAAGAATTTGGGGCCTCATAGACAACTATTACAAAAGACTGCCATTGATGCTAAAGGGGGCAATACACAGTATTAAGAACTAAGGGTATGCAGAATTTTGAACTTTGGAGCACAATTGTGTGTGTATATATATATATTTATAGATGTGTATTTATTTATATATATATATATATATATATATATATATATATATTAGGCATTTTATTCCTTATTGGAAGGAAAGTGGTGAAAGATAGAAGAGAGAGTGTTTGCTTGAAGGAGCAGTTGTTTGGTTTGGAAAGCCACACTGCTGCAGTACATGTGCTTCAAAGGGAGCATGTTATTGGTAGACCACCCTAGGACACCTGTCCAAATACTCTTTAACCTCACTGTAACCCCTGACATCTCATCCTCCTTCCCTCCCCAACCCTACCTCTCTCCCCTCAGGAACGCTCTAGAATCTATGACAGTCTGAACATGCACTCCCTGGAAAGCTCTCTGATTGACATCATGCGTGCGGAGCAGGATCCAATGAAAGGTGAGACACTACCAGCCTAGTCCCCCCCACTGTTTTTTTTTACATTTCCTTCTAGCCTCTTGTTGGGTAAAAAAGGGCTGACTGATTGTTGTTTGGAAGAAGAGGGTAGAGGTGAAGTACACCCTTACCTCAGGCACTGACCGGCTCCCTCCTGCAGAGACGTGTTGTTTTCCCCAGAGTGAGCAGCTTATGTTCTGCCTGCTGAGAGCAGCGTATTACTGCCAACACCGGCTGTGTGTCCTCAGCAGGCCTGATCCTGCTGCTACAGCTTAACCTGACGGGCAGGAGTCAGGCGGACTGGGCAGTGCAGCGTCAGACTGGATGGACACACTAAAGGGAGCTGTTTTAACAATCAATTATTCAACTGGTTTTGATTATTACAATTTATGTATCTAGATTTTTCTTGTTTTTCTCTTTTAAAATGAGCAAATTTTCAAAGTTTCAATTGAACAGTAATGCTCGACAGTATCTGTTGTGGTGGGAAAATATGACAGATTTGCAAGTGTGTTAGTGACTATCGCATATAGCAGCATATCTTGGCGCTGCATCTTTTGCAAAATGGTTTGGTAGGTAATACTTGGTGTCAGATGTATTAAGCAGGTTTACAAACGAGTCTTTGCTCGTTTATAAACCTGCTTAATACAATTGACACCAAGTATTATGGCCAAAACACCACAGCTAAGAGCTGTTCTTAGGCACGATGCATCGCAGAGTGATACTCATGTCATACACATGGTATACGCTCTCATATAAGACAACTATCAGCCAGTTAGCATTCAGTTTTTGAAGCACCCGGTTTATAATTGGCAATATAGTGTGTCACTGCATTCGTTATCTATAGTTATTTGTCGGTTACGCGTGGTTTGCGGACCGTGACTGCTCAAGGAACCAGCTTTTCGACTTTAATAGCCCATCTTTCACACACTCCTCCTGCTCTGCTGTGTGACCGTGCCTCAGGGGCTGGAGAAGGTTAATTGTGCTACCACTTTTCAAAGCAGTTATTGCAATTATGCACAGGACAGTAGCTTTTGGTTTGACAAATTTTGGTTTTATTCCATCTTTACATTTCACCGTTATTCCTTTTGAGACTGAGCACTGCTTTATCTTACTTCCTGGGTAACTTAGATGTAAAGGGTAGTTCAGGATTGTGATTTGTTGGTACATTTCTACATTCACTCACACTGTGACCAAGGAGTGCTAGGGACATGAGCTACAGAAACAGAGATCCAGCGCTGTTTTGCTTATAAAGTACACCACACACAGAAAAACAATACAAATCAATTAGCATGATATAGACGTTTGGCATATCTCGCTGAAGAAGACATTCAAATTAAGACTTAAGTCTATTCATCAGCCATCCCCAGTTGTTGTCCTCACATCTCGTGCTGTGTTGGGTCAACATGAAGCGGGCTAGTGGTGGGTGTGGCTGTTGTCCTGTGCCCCCCTTCCTGTCTGGAACTCTTGAGTCCACTTCAGTTTCTTGTGCCGCTTCCGGGAGCATATGGAGCAGACGTAGGCCAGCATTCACAGCACAGAGGGAAACAGGCTAAATTTAGACATGGTCACACTTTTACATGCTGCCTGTGACAGCCAGAGGAGTGCTGTGTGGAGGGGGGGAGCACTCTGCCATTTATAGCCCTGAATGCTAGGCCCAGGGCTAAGCTAACAGTGCACAGGCAGACAGCAAGCACACAACCTAACAGGGCTTCAGAAATACACTCTAACGGGAAATGGGAAATGTACCCTGCTAACTCATCAACTGGATATAAGATAATTTCCCAGCATCCCTTCTTTCTCAGTTCACTACGTCTGTAATTCTTCCCACCCATTTAGAGAGAATGTTGTTATATTTGGTGACATTTGGTGGTTATTCTTCAACAGATTAACCCCAATCTATTCAGCGTTTTTTTGTGAGTCCATGGAGAGGCATCTTTTTTTCTTACCCAAACCTTAACCAGTGTTGTGATACCAAATTTTACCCCTAACATATCAGAGATTTTTGTAAATTCGTAAGTCATGCTAAGTTTTAGAAGTATTCATAACAGATACGTTTTTGCTAATTTGTAACATAATATATGATTTGGTAACACATTGTATTGTACTTTAACGTAACATATCATACAAATTATGTAACAGATTTACAGATAATATGTTAAGCATTCCCCTGAAACCAGGTTGGCATAACAGTGATTCAGGTTTTGTCCACACACTCTCTTACTGGGTAGCAAGCTCTGTAACCTAACATCCTTAACATGCTTTTATTTTGTCAGCTCAAGCTGTCCGTGTGTTCTCTTCCAAAATACAGCTCATTAAGCTATGGTCATGTGACAGGTTTGACACTGCTCCACATACTGTACATGGCCTTGCCCGTGATGGTCTCACCCTGTCCTTCCCATCTGCTGAGAGTCTCATCTGTGTGTGTGTGTGTGTGTGTGTGTGTGTCTCATGCCAGGCCGTGTGGGATGCCCGCACCCTGGGGCCGACGGCCTGCTCATGCTCAACGGTAAATATCAGCTTGTGTGTCTTCTTCCAGTGCTGTCCCCGGATTGTTCTAGAATGGCTCAGTGTGAATGTTTCTGTCTTATGACTCCTTGTGGAAGCTCAACCAGGCTTGACAAACAGTATATGGGATGGACATTTCTATCCTGCTTTTCTGAACTTTTGTGTTGGTCGAAACGGTAGTCGTTTCTGTATTGGACTGTGCTGGATTGTAGTGTTGGTCTTTCGATGCTGGGACATGTATGTGTCTGTCAGTTAGGATGATGCTAGACTGTGGTAAACGTGTCCTGTGATAATATTGTCTATATACTGTATATATTTCAAATCTATAGGGAAACCTTATTCCCATATGAGTCTAAAACTCAATGAGGGATTTACATTGTTGTTGTAATCATACTGACTGCAACCTGAGCCCGGGGGATTGAGATAATGAACGTATGTTCAGGAGGAATGTTGAGTAGCATGGCTCACATCATGAAGTGGATCATGTGACTTAGTTGTATAGGTCACATGACCAGCAGCAGGAGAGCTGAGTCGATGACATAGAAGCTAGGTCACAGGAAAGCTTGATTCTATAGGCTAGGTCACATGGTTAGAGGTCAAAAGACCAGCAAAATTCTCATAGTCACAGCCAAACCAGTTTAAGAGACAGCCTGTGATCTTGTTAACTGTACAAGATAATGTCAAGTCTGTGACTCAGTGAGGATAATGAGGCTTTATCGTGACATTACAATAGTGTAGTTAGATGATGATGATGAGGAGGGTGGGGGGAAATAATGCTATTAAGTAGGGGGCCATAGCAGTGTGATTGATCTGTAGTGCTACTGGTGCCAGCCAGTTCTGTGGATGATTTACTTTGCCAGGAATGTCTGCGTAGGCATAAAACCAGTCTTTGCTTTGTTTACATGCAGCAAGGAGCTATGGGAGACGTCGAGGTAAATCCGCCTTCGTGTAACATGCAGTCTGTGTCATGACGTGCGTGTTTTGTGTGTAGATACTACACGGCATGCTGTCACGCTACTGCCGCTAGCTAAGCAGTGTCTGGAAGAAAACACTTCAGTGTTACTAGTGCCAGCACGACACCGCCCCACCCCTTCCAACCAAAGACAGACAAAACAGGCTGCATCATTTTGCATGAATAAGAAATCCTGAGAAGTTCCTTCTTATCAGGATTTTCAAAATGAATCAAACTTAATTTGTATTTCTTTTGAAGTGGTAAGCAAAGCAGCTGAAAAACCCATGGGTAATTTCAGTAATTCACCATATTACAGGTCAGTCCGCTGCTAACGTGTTTTCATCCAGACACGGCACACTGCTATAGCTTTAAGGCTCAGTTAGCTCTGGTTTACCTCAGTCCATCTCTCCAACCATTGCTACAGCTTTGCCCATGATAAATCAGCTTGTATAGACTTCCTTACCAAACCTCAGACATACCATCTCTGTCTACTGGCAGTCACATAGCTTTGGCTTGAGTATTCACGGATGGTTGTCCAGCACATCTATAAATACTACATTGGAAATAATCCTCCATCAGTATTCACTTGTTCGCCTTATGTTGTAACTACTCTGCACAAAGCCTGATGACTATGGTAAACAGCTACGACAAGTTGTTTTAGCCCCCATTCATCGCAAGACTTGTTATAATAGTAATACTATATAAAATTCAGCCGTTGGGCCCCATGAATGTGTTCAGTCTAACTGTCAAAGGGTGACGACATCATTGAGTACATACGGCAGGTGTATGTGCTCCTGCCTGTGGCGTGACTGTGTGTATCTATGTGGATGTTGTTGTCCATTTCTTCATGGGGTCTGACCTCTGATCTCCTTATCTTCAGGCCGATCCTCCTTGTTCCCCATTGAAGACAGTCTCCTTGACGACGGGCATGGTAACCAGGGTGTCCCAGGGCTTGGCCCTAACTGTTACCCCCATCAGAATGGGGAGCGCATCGAGCGCTTCTCCCGAAAGGTTTTTGTGGGGGGACTGCCCCCGGATATAGATGAAGGTGAGAGAAAGAATTCCATAAAAACATCGTGTTTTTCAAGAGGCGCTTTGTCTATGGCACTTTGTTGCTGTGAGAGGTTGATACAACTCACAGTTTTTTTCCTCTCCTCCCATCTCTCTCTGGTCAGACGAGATCACCACCAGTTTCCGTCGCTTTGGCCACCTGGTGGTGGACTGGCCACACAAGGCTGAGAGCAAGTCCTACTTTCCTCCCAAAGGTAAAGCTGTTCTCACTTTCTTTAAGTAAATCTCTGTCTTAACCTCGTACACAATGATGGCCCTTTTGACTCTTGGATGAGATGGCAGAGCTAGGTTAAGTCACGCTCTTTTTCCTGTAAGACTACGTATGTAGACTGTTAATATAGTACTTTGTTGTTTAAACAATAAGAGTAAGTGTGCTTGTTGGCCTGCATGATGCAGCTGAGGGCTGTCTTATGGACGGCGCCACAGGGAGTGTCTGGATACAGCCCTCGGTGTTAAATTGGCCGGATACCACAAACCCCCGAGGTGCCTTATTGTTATTTTAAACTGGTTACCAACCTAATTAGAAAAGAATTAGTATTGTGGTCATACACATTGTAAACGGTCTGATAGGCCACGCCTCTCAACCAATCTACATTCAGGGCTGGAATCAGCCAATTTATAAATGTCAATAATTCAGTTTATTTGTAACAGCGTAGTGCCTCGCTGCAGGATGTGCTGTCACAGAACAATCCCCCCGAGCGTGTGCCGTGTGTGTTGCCTAGGTTACGCCTTCCTGCTGTTCCAAGAGGAGACCTCTGTCCAGGCTCTAATCGAGGCCTGCATGGAGGAAGACGGCAAACTCTACCTGTGTGTCTCCAGCCCCACCATCAAAGACAAGCCAGTGAGTTCCCCAAAAACACAGCCTTCTCTATGCTCATACCTGCCAGCAAAGATGTCTGGGAGAGTAAAGCCTGTGTGGTATTTATATGTGCTGTTGAGTAGCAGAGATTATTAAGTGTATGGGGTGTGGTGTATGTTTGTGTTTCAGACTTGACTATATAATCAGGACGAAAATGTACCTAAACTAAAAAAATTTTTTTTTTAAATAAATGGGGCTTTTATCCTGACCCTAATTTAAAAAAGGCAATGTAATTGCTTTAGTGTTAGCAAAGTTACAAGTACAGTGAGAATTAGGGTTAGGCATTACCAGTTAGGGTTAGGCATTACCAGTTAAGGTTAGGCTTTACCAGTTAGGGTAAGGCTTTACCAGTTAGGGTTAGGCTTTACCAATTAGGGTTAGGCATTACCAGTTAGGGTTAAGCATTACCAGTTAGAGTTAGGCATTACCAATTAGGGTTAGGCATTACCAGTTAGGATTAGGCATTACCAGTTAGGATTAGGCATTACCAGTTAGGATTAGGGTTAGGTTAAGATTTGGGGTTAGGATTGGGATTTAGGATTAGGCCAATCATCTGTGTAGGGTTAGTAAATGTGTGTGTGTGTGTGTGTGTGTAGGTCCAAATTCGTCCATGGAACCTAAGTGACAGTGACTTTGTGATGGACGGCTCTCAGCCCCTGGATCCTCGTAAGACCATCTTCGTAGGAGGGGTACCCCGCCCCCTCAGAGCAGGTGAACATCTAACTTTAGGCTCAAACTCAAAAATAAATTAGAGTTGGGGCGTGGCCACTCTGGTCTACTTGCTGCGCTGGCTAATGGTTTGGTGCAGGGCGGGTTTGGTGCAGGGCGGGTTTGGCTAATGGTTTGCTGCAGGGCGGGTTTGGCTAATAGTTTGATGCAGGGCGGGTTTGGCTAATGGTTTTGTGCAGGGCGGGTTTGGCTAATAGTTTGGTGCAGGGCGGGTTTGGCTAATGGTTTGATGCAGGGCGGGTTTGGCTAATAGTTTGGTGCTGGGCGGGTTTGGCTAATGGTTTGATGTGGGGCAGGTTTGGCTAATGGTTTTGGCAGGTTAGGCTGAGCGGGCAGTGACGGAGCAATCGGTAAACCAGAACCAGCTTTTCCCTCTCCTATGTGAGCATGCCAGATATTATAGAGGAACTATGAGGTCATGCGAGGGTGGGAACACGTCTGTGGTAAACTGCTTGTGTCGCCACTCTTTTCCTGAAGAACTACCTGCCTGTACTCCAAACCTCAAACATTTTATAACATTAACCCAGGCCCTATCCTTCTCCTACACATTAACCTACATTTACATCCATCTCCTACACATGAACTATATCCATGTCTAAATCTTTCATTACTTCCATCCTCAACTCCAGAACATAGGTGCTCACGCTACACAGTGGTTCCCTAATGGATCCAGCCGTGTATTTCTCGGGTTTTGTAGCATGTCGCTTTCTTCGTAGGACCCCTCACACTACACAATCCAAGTTCATGTCAGGAAATGGTCAGCTCGTCCAATATGGGTCAGAAGGGAAGAGCAGTTACCGGTAGGCCTTTCACCTGGTCACAATAAGCAAGTCCAGATGTCTGGGTCCTTTGTGGTGCATTTTCACTCCAATCATGAACATTCCCCCTGGGACAGAGAGAATGTGGCAACATTGAAGTCTGTAGTGAAAGCTCACCCTAACCTGATTCAGTCTGATTAAACCAGCTGTTATTAGAGGTATTATGGGGAGGGAAACACTGCTAGACAGTAGCTCTTCAGAGACGGTTGGGGCTCTTGTTAAAACCAGTCAGTAATTGGATCAGTGTGTTGATGTCAGGGAAGGGAGATGTTGAAATAGATAAACAGATGTTGTGTTTTGAATATTATGGAACCACTTGAAAGCTGGTAATGTTTTCCCTGTGTAATCACACCAGGTAGAATTCATCTGACAACCCACTCCTCTACTCTATCTTTCTCTCACCCCTACCCTCGTCCATCTCACCTATTCATGCCCACCCCATTATTTTGTGGCTTGTTCCTTATCCTGTTTCATTTCTCTCTTATTCTAAATCTCTCACTTCCCCACATATCTCTCCAGTGGAGTTGGCCATGATTATGGATCGTCTCTACGGGGGTGTGTGCTATGCCGGCATCGATACCGATCCAGAGCTCAAGTACCCCAAAGGGGCGGGGCGCGTGGCCTTCTCCAATCAGCAGAGTTACATCGCTGCCATCAGCGCCAGATTCGTCCAGCTGCAACACGGAGACATTGACAAGCGGGTACAGTCCTCCCTCCTTCCTCTCATTAAGGGCATATTCCTGATAGGGACATTCTTATTTAGTTGGTATTGGAAGGTAGAGCTAGTGAGTCAGTCCTCGTGAGGATTTCTGGTTCAAAGAAAAAGAGAGCAGATAGTCAGACAGTGGTTGCTATGGAGAGGAGAAAGCTTGTTAATGTTGATTGAATTAGTTCCATTTCCAGACTCTCTCCTCTCTGTCTCTCATTCTATTTTTTTCCTCTCTCTCTCTCTCTCTCTCTAATTCTGTTTTTTCCCTCTACCCCTTTTGTTTCTTCGCCTGTCTTTCCTTTCCCTCCATCAGCACTGCTCCTTACTCCTTTGTCATTCATATTTTAGGTATATAGTATTTACCCAATTTGCTCGCTGTGAACATGTACATTTGTTCTCTGTGTAATCCTCTTTTCATCGCTCCTATGTCCCTGTACCCATGTACTGCTGTAGGTGGAGGTGAAGCCCTACGTCCTGGATGACCAGCTGTGTGATGAGTGCCAGGGGGCGCGCTGCGGTGGGAAGTTTGCCCCTTTCTTCTGCGCCAACGTCACATGCCTGCAGTACTACTGCGAGTTCTGCTGGTCCAACATTCACTCTCGCGCCGGACGAGAGTTCCACAAGCCGCTGGTCAAAGAGGGGGCCGACCGCCCACGTCAGATTCATTTCCGCTGGAACTGAATCTGGGGACGCGACCACAAGTCACCATGGCGACATGGTCAGAAGGAAAGGTCAAAGGAGAGAGACATCGCCAGGCAGGAAAAAGTGCATCGCTCTGCCTCTTACCCTTAGCTATCACTAGAAAATACATCACAGTATACTGTATATATCTGTTGTAGCAGCCAAACTCTGCAAGTCTCAGTTTTTCACCAAAACACCCCCCCACATCTCAGGCTCGGACAACTTTTATGTGGTACTTTTATGTTTTTTAAGAGGAGATTTAAAAAGAGGATGAGTTTTTTGTAGGTTTTTAAAATTATTTTTATATGTGAGATTTAACGTAGATATGAGAATGTTTTTTGCATGGGGGCAGCCTATCTCTGTCTGTCTGCTGCTAACCACCCCCCCAGTGGGTGTAGCGCGCACTTGTTTCTGGGAAAACCTTGATTCTATAATCTGGACGCCTGCCCCAGGTCATTTACCAAAGGTAGCAAAAAAATAGAAAGCATAAAAGTGATAAATTTCTGCCACTAAACAAACTCTTATTTTTTATCGTTGCTATATGCGCTTTTTCCTTAGTAGGGAACAAGTGGAAAAATGATAGGGTTATTTATGTTCTCATTTTGACCTGAAAAAACATTACCTCAAAGTGTGAATCTGGTTTGTATTAACTCTATTTAACATTTTTAATCTCAAGCTATATTAGAAGCTTTGCTGCTATATAACATATGAATAGATGTATAGGTGTTATATATTAACGCCGTCTGTAAGCTTGAATCTTGAAAAATGAAATGCAGTCCGCACTCACCTGTTCATGGCCCCCATTGCCATGGAAGAATAGAATGTGAAGTTTAAAGTGCATGTTTGTGTCCATACACCATTTGCATGCAGGATAGATTTAACCAACATATAGCATATAAGAAAAGAAGTACAGAAAATACAAAAATCCTACTCTGAGTAGCATGAACTAAAACAATGGAAGCCTTAGTGTAAGATAAAAAAAAACAACCAACCACGATAAAATAAAAATATGTGAAAACTACTTTAAAAAGTCGTGCATGCATCAATGTTGATCAGTTGTTTGGTCCGTTTACACACTTATTATACAAATAAAGAAATGTTGGTTCTAGACTAGTGAACACCGCCATTTTGTGACGTGGTGGTTTGTGAGGAGTAATGAAATCTGTAGAGAAGCGGTGTGGTGTTCTGTCAGTGGTGGGTGTCTGTGTCGTCTCTGTGCTGTGTGTGCGGGTCTCGTTAGTGTGTGGACTGAGGTTTTAGTTAGGTTCCAATCTAGACATAGGAGAATGATGACTTCACAATATTTTGCCTTCCCCTTAGTGTTACAATGCTAATGTAGCGTAGCCCTTAGCAGACCAAAAGTATACACAACAGCCAGGCTGGATCAGCTTGCTACAGGCAAAGGATAGAGGACGTGTGTGGCGCAGTACACTCTTGTTGGCCGGTCTATACCACTGATTAAATGTTGTCATGGTGAAGGATGTATGAGGAAGCATTTGTCCAGCATTTGCTTCTGAGTTGTGTTAACGGGCTACTTTTTTAATTTTGCTGTTGGATAAAACACTAACAGGCTCTTGTATGTTGGGTCGATACAAGTTAAGAGATTTCAGACCTGCAGAAAGTGGTTTTATTTCCTTGCTAATAAAAGATAACGGAGGCACAACCCCCAGAGTTCATACATTTTCACTGAGGGAGGAAATTATATTAATGGTTTGGGGTCTGAAGAATATGAAAAATTGTGTTCTTAGTTCGTTTGTTTTTTTACCTGTGAGGACATTGCTCTTAATTACTCTTTTATAGGGACAATCTCTTTTCCCTCTCTCTTCCTCTCTTTCTTTCTCTGTGAACTTTAACCTGCTGATTTATTAGCTAACCAGCAGTTTGGTACTGTAGCTGTCTGTATCACTCCACTATAATATCCCTGTTGTCTCTGTGTCATAGTGGTCCAGTGTTTCAAGGGCTGGTGTTGAGTGCTTTGTGTCCGTGGTTCAAGTGTGTACTTCTATTATTACTTCTTTACAGAAGCTGAGATTTTATGTTGATTTATTTGCATATTATTAGATTGTTTATGTCTCAAACTCGTGACCCCGCTATGTCCCAAGCATCTCCAATCTCTTTTGATAATACTATATTATGCACTATGGTTTTTTGTATTTTCCCTTGGATTATTTGATTCTTGACAGATTTTTGCCCCAGTAGTTCGTTTGCTGATTCAATGCAGCCTTGATTTGGACAACAGCCTGTTTTGCTTATTTAATCACTTCTACCGAACTTCTGCCTATTTATAATTCTACCAGATGATTTATTACATTTTATATTTTCATAATGACTTATTTGAGAAATTGTGTGAGGACGCGGTGGTCTTAGTTTTTTCTATGTGAATTACGCAGTAATCTAATATTTTCTAATATATTCAGAGGGAGTCTCGTGGTTACAGGAAAAGAAGGTAGGAGAGCCATTCGGTGCTGTGCTACAGTAACTGGCTCTCTAGAAAATGGCCAACAAAATGATGAGTAACTGCTCGAGAGAAAATGAAGGATCCTTTAGCTTCCTCCCACACTGCGTGTACCCAGTCCCTGTGGCCCGGGCTCTCATGGTGCGGTTGGTGTGCTCAGAACAGAACAGAGCTTGCTTGTACGTTGTCACCCTAGTCTTGTAACACGTGACTCCTTGTGCTGTTTGCTGAGTAATGGGTCCTATTTGATATGTTGATCACTGTTACTTTGTATGCGCGTGTCTTTGTTTTTGTAAAAATCATATTTATTTCACTATTTTTGTAGACAAATAACTATTTGATTTTGATTGTATTTTTCTATTTCAAATATGTTTATTATTATTGTTCTTATTGTTACACACATTTTAGTTCCCCTAATATTCTAATTCTGTCCAGAAGCAGGGCTCTGTTGAATGACAAAAAGAAACAAAAGATTTTTCCAAATCTTGTTAATTAATGTACTAATATATAACTGTTATAACTGTTAATATATCAACATGGTTAACAATAAGTACACCGCTACACCTTTTATTTGAAGGAAGGAAACATTGAGGGTTCTATTATATTCATGGAAGAAACTTGAGGTTCTCCGCCTGTTGCATCGAGGCCCGCACTGCCTCTCCTCATAGATGCTCTGAAACTTGAATATAACACATTTTGAAAGGCTGACTAACCTCGAATCTGTGTTGTGACGTGCAATACTGTTTCTAATGTTTGTATAAAAAGTAAGAATTACAGTGTAAACCTTTTTGATGCAGATTTATTTTTTTCATTGCATATTTTGCAGATTTCTGATCCACAGTGTCATTTTTTACTGTCAGAAAATAAACCCCATTTTTTTCATTGCAACTATTTTTAAATCCAGAAATCTTTGTACTGATGTAAATGATTGTAGTTATTTTGGATAGTGTTTTGCTAACAAAAGGAGAGACTTTTTCATGCATATTTCTATTTCATTTCTTTTTGTTTTAATCCTTTTTTTATTTCATTTAATAGAAGCAGAATACTTGGAATAATTTTTCATATTATATTACATTGATATTATTTTGTATTTTATGTGGAATTATATATACTTTTAAAATGCTAATTGCTAAGATAATTTAAGTTGAATTGTTTTTTAAGCTAAATCTTTGTAATATTGTAAAAGTAACAAATTTCGAAATCTGAGTTGTGTATAGATTCACAAAAGTGGTATATAAGGTGTTCGGATTGTAATTATAACTTAATGGTTATTTGATATGCAAAATCAATATCATGTCAATTTTTATTTTTGTTTGTTTTGTATTTAAATGGGGTGTTGATTACAATCTGTTTTCTTTCATTTCCTGAATAAATAAAGACCCAGTCTGTTCGGACACAACAGTCTGCTGTTTTCTTCTTAGTCAACGGCTCTGACTTATTGTTTAGGATGGAACTGCGCATGCTTAGGTTCAGTTCTTTGACATCTCTTTACTAATCTAGCAGTACAAGAAGCGAGCCCACTAGTCATGTCTGAATAGGAGTGTATTTAGTGTTATGAAACATACATTCCCCCTCTCAGACCATACAAAATGTAATATTGTATAGATTGCTCTTCTTGAAACATTTAATGTTGCATACAGACAGACCTGGTCAGGTCCTGGCCTAGGCTCCACCCTGTGCAGTCAACATGGTGTTGCTTGGTAACCATCCTGAGAGTGGGGACGAGGAAGGGTAGATTCACCGGTCAGTAGGCATCAGCTTTGACAGCTGGCCAGGGGTGACCTCGACCAGGACGCTAGTCATTTGTAGGCTCAGAAAAAAGAAGAAAAAAGGAAAAAAGTTAGAGAAAATATAAAAATCGTTTATACAATTGAACAAATTAGGATTTGTCTTCTCACCCTAGGATTATTTCTTGGTGGAGGCACCTATGGCAGCCATTATTGCTGTGAGTGTGTGAATAACGTTCCAGCAGCCTTGCACAACTCTTAGGGCAACATACTGGACATGCATTGGGTTTGTCAAAATTGTTCAAGCTCAGTACATTTAGTTTTGAATCGCTGATGATCAGCAAACTTAAAGAAAATTTAAGTCGTCGGCGAGATTGGACTGCTCTTGGAAAGCCGTTCTAGTGTGTCTGTGACAAAAAAATAATATTGTATTTTTAAAAATCACAACACTCCCCTTTTTGTTATTACATTTACATAATTTAGCCAAGGCTACTTCTTTCTTCAGCAAGCGACAGAGGGAATGATCAGGTGGTCATGATGATATGAGTGTCACATTGTAATCATGACACCAGGGCTAATACCCCTACTCTTACCATCAGGGATCCATCTAAAAGACAGCACAGCACCTTACATGGGGTGTCCCCTTCACTGCACTGGGCATTTTGATTGTCAGACAGAAGAGTACCCCTACTGGGCTTCCAACACCAGATCCAACAGCCTCTGCTCCCCATTTAGGAACCAACCAAGGCTGACAATGCCTAGCTTCAGAGGCAAACCCACAGTGGTAAGCAGGGTACTATGTCATTACATGAGGCAATGTCATGAAATCTGTCTTTCAGTTGTACAATACAAAGTGGGTTATGTAGATCTGTAGAAAACAACTGAACGAAGTTGTATTCTTCAAAATGTGAACACTGCAAGGGTTTGAGTGCTTTCATGGTGCCGCAACATCCCCTCCTCCCATCTAGCAGTTACTGCTAGTAGAGCTCCATCTAGAGGTTGAATGCTGCCATTGCCCAAACTTCTCCAAGTTGTCAGTACTTTTCTGAATGATCATGGTGTTCACTAGGATCACACTCTCCAAATATGAATGATGTCATAAGATGACTCTTTATAGAGGGAAAGGTCTGGAGAAAAGGGTGTGTCTTCAGGCCTGATCTCTGAACTGCTGAAGTGAGTCCTTGAGTGGGTGATAGTTGTTTTGCTTTGTGGAAAGTTGGTTGTGAGACAGAGGGAGTGGGTGAAGGAGAAAGGGGGAGGGAAGGGTGCGTAAAAGAGAGGGGAGAGTTTTGAATGACTCCAGGGAGGTTGTTGTTACAATACAAGACGTTGAGAGCAATCAGAGAGCCAGAGGAAGCAGAGAGCCAGAGGAAGCAGAGAGACATACAACGGATAAAAAACAAGACTACTGGAGAGGTTGACACTATGTTACCATATGACATTCTCCTCATCTGTCGTCACCAAGGCGACACGACTGTAAACAGGAAAGAGATCTGAGGATTTACACAAAATCATCATTCTTTCAGTCGTTTAAGCGGTAAAGGAGAGCTCTCAAGCCTGTGGTAAGAGGATTTAAGTGGCACATCAAACTGCATTTCTTTATGACGTAAAAGATGATGATCACTCAGAGTACAGGTATGATGAGAGAAAACAAATGTTCTTTACTTTGACATACTGTAGTTTATAGACGGGCCACATATTGTTTCTGAATATGATCAGAGATGCTGGCATGCTGTTTCACTCTCAGCATCTCAGAGTATTTTCAGTTGGTCAACACCTTGGTCACTTTAGCATGTGCACAAATTAAAATAATGGCCACTATGCTTGAGTAATTAAAAAATGTCTGTGTTCTTTCTTTTCCGTGTGTTTGTATGTGTGCCCACAAATGCCCATGTGAAAGAAAATCTAAAATGATTTCACAGCAATATTTTTTCTTGAAGTAATTTTTGCACTTTACTCACAAAATCTAAATTAGGGCTCATGAATAGTGCAGCAGTGAAGTCACTGTAGCAGTTAGCTGGGTCATTTTGAGACTATTTGTTGAATAATTGCTGCAGAGTAGCCCAGGGGGTCGCGGGACCCCGGACTGAGGTATAATTCGCAAGCACCGTCTCGGTTTTGGGGGTTACTATTTGAATATGGCTGCCTTGTCTCGTTGGGCTCTAGTGATGCCTTGTGGCTCCTTAGGCACCTGCAAGCTCAATCAAGGTAGAAGGCCATGAAGTACATTCCTTCCAACGTGTAAGGATTCTGGTATAGACTATCTGGTTGAGTAGGCAACAAAATAAGAACTAGAACTGCATAGGATGTGCTTTAGAGGACCATCACCATCAATTGTCTCCTGGAAGTTGCTGTGATGAAGCAGGGCCTTAATCACAAATCGTGTATTATGAAATTGTAGAGAGAGATTGGGTAAAATATATCTAATAAATTATCCTTACACTGAATTTGCTGATTGCTACTTTATTGAGTAAAATGTACCGTAACTAGGTTTTGTAGTTGTCTGACCTAGCTTGATACAGGGCCATTTTACAGTAATGCCACTGGAACCCCCATCATTTATTGGCTATTTTAGCTCAAGGCTGCTGCTCTTTGCGGAACATGTTTTTGATTTGAGGGAAGTAATGTAATGAACTCCACTGGGAGTCCTCCTTTAGTGAGAATCTCCCCTGCCATTTCCATTATTATGTTATCATTGGGTCCTACCATTATCAAACCACTGATTCTGATCTACTCCTACCTTTGCAAAAGATGAAGTCCTCTTAAGTACAGACAGTGTTCATTCACATTTTAGTAATTTGGCAGAAGCTCATATCCAGAGAAACGTACAGTTAGTTCGTCCACCATAAGATAGATATGACACATCTATACACACATTCCGACTCAGCATGTGTCAAGTTTGTTTACAAATGTGTGTCCAGATCCAAAATGAAATGTAACTCAATCTTGATAAGGTTTGCTTTTGGACCTGGACACATTTGGATACACTTGGATTGTATGCTGTTCTGGAATGTGTGTCAACATGCGCCTGATCTTGATACAGGGCTGTGTTATACAGTGCATGTATTTCACAGTACTGGTTGTGCATGTTCACACCAGTGTATGGAAATGTGTGTATGTTGATGGAGGGGGTGGAGCAGGTGTGACTCTATAAAGTATTTGCATGTGTGAGAATTAAGCATGGGTGTGTTTTACACGGATGACGAGGGTTATGCCCTGTGGGATTTGATTCCCCTGAACACCAACATCTACGTCCTCCATCCGTGTTCATTCTGCATCTCTAACATCTGAAGCCAAACTTTGCAGCACTTTTTGCTGGAAGCTATGGAAACTAAGGGATACACATAAACGTGGAGCAGATGTACAAACACAGACAAACACAGAGCCCACACACACAGATGGACACACATTTACGCACACGCTTAGACAGAAATACACAACGGCAGAATTCCAGGTGTGAACCCAGTCAAATCTCATAGCCTGTACCTCATATTACCGTAAAAGCTATAAGATACCAAGCTGCAATAAACTCCAAGGTATTTTCCCACAGCTGCTGAACATTACCACCATGAACGAATTTGGCATTATCTTCACGGTGTAATTACCACATTAAGTGGAATATTGTTTCAGTTATGAAGAATATCTAACAACCCTATTGAGGATAATTATGTTTGCCCTTAGTACGTACCTAAGAGTGTCTGACTTCAGTTCTATGATTTTGGCCTATTGACATTTTCCTAAATGTTGTCCAGCTACAGTGAAATGTTCCCAGATGGTGAAAAGAGGACACAACATGGTCATTTATGTCCCTTCATTCACTGGATGGTGACTGGTATGCCGTCTGGGCCATACAGTTCCCTGTCTTTCTATATCAACAGTAGTCTCGCTAAGAGCCATTATTTACTTGATAACTTCATTGTTATAATATTCTGTCAGTGTTGATTGCACCAAGGAGCAGATAGCCTAACATGGTGGTGTTTCTGCGTGTGTCCACAGGGTTGTTTCATGATTGCGTTGCTCTGACAGTTGTTCTGGCTGTTGTGTCATAACTCAGGAATGCAACAGCAATATAGGGAATTGACTCGGAACCGAGCCAAAGGCTTCTCTTCTAGCACCGCTTTGGTGGTTAAAACATGACAGGCGACTATAGGAGACTGTCAACAGAGAAGAGACACAAAAATTGTGCGAAAAACCAAGAATTCAGAACAAAGGATTGTTCAATAGAACACTCATCTGGCCCACTAGTCAGTTGGGCCAAAGAGAGGAGGGATGCGTCATCTTGATTAAACCTCCAGTCTTTTTCATGTGACATTTGTTCTTTTAAAGGCAAAGCTGCTGTCTTTTAGAACTAATGCTTATTATTTTATCAGGTTTCTGTGTCTGGACCTTCAGATGGTATTTCTGTCTGTCAGCTCTATATAGAAGACACTAGAACAAGCTCTTCCCCCGCCAGTTTACAGGTGTATCTTTATTTCTGGTATAATAGCTGGTACATTAACTGGGCTGCTTCTCAACATTTAACTTAAAAGCAAGCAAGCAAGTTTATTTATATAGCACAATTCATACATCAAAGAAAATATAAAAAGAACGGGATAAAAACATCTATAAGGAAGCTATAAGGCTAAACAGTGTGGTTAAGTTTAAATGCTCAGTCATAGGCATGTGAAAAGAGAAGTGTTTTTAACCTGGATTTAAAAATTGATACGTTTGGGGCACGTCTAAGATCTTCTGGTAGTTTATTCCAGTTGTGTACAGCATAACTGCTAAACACAGCTTCTCCATGTTTAGTTTGGACTCTAGATGAAGCACTAACTTCATCTTAGAATGGCATAACAAATGTGTACATTGCATATTATGTACCTTTAGAGCTGATGATACGTCGGTCTCTCTCTCTCTCTCTCTCTCTCTCTCTCTCTCTCTCTCTAGAGCAAAGGATGTGGCTGTTCGTGGGTGTGGCATTTCTGTGCCACTGTGTGATAGGTCAGTTGTTGGATGCCAAGGTGAGAGGAGCTCCGCCTCGTCTGATCTGCAGTGTTCCAGGGTTGCCGGGGACACCTGGTAAACCTGGCCCCAATGGGCCTCCAGGGGCTGACGGGAACATGGGAATCCCAGGAAGAGACGGAAGAGATGGCAGGAAGGGAGAGAAAGGAGAGAAGGGAGAAGCAGGTACACCACTGACCTTCCTATACCCTTACCCTCTTACACCCTTATACCCCTGTACCCTATATTCCTATATCCTATACCCTATACCCTTATACCTCTACATCCTATAAAATACATGACCAAATGTGACAGAACTGTTCATCACCACAATATTCAAATACGTTTATTAGAACTTTTACAATACAAAAAACATGCTTCACTGCTTCTTCATGATCCTTACACAGATATTTCACAATCAGATGTTTGTCTGCAGTTGGCTTTCTCTCAGGACATAAAAGAGACTGCAGTGATTAATTTAGAAGAAAACTGTGGCCCTCCGGCATTCTCTGAAATTTTGTTTATCAATCACGGCCAAACTACCTCGGCAGTATGCAGCAATATTCCACAAGGAAGACCAGACAGAAACAAATTTGTGATTTGTGCATTAAATCAAACTATCACTAATGATTTTCTATGAGTCTGAGTTTCCCAGGAAGTTAATATCTTGCCCTCTGGTTTGATGCCTGGTATTCCTGCCTTTGAAATGATCCAGAGGGTTCCATTTTATTTGGGGCAAGTCTGCAATTGACAGTGAAATATTTGTAAGAAAAAGTTCAATCAAAGTCTCTTTTGCTGTCGTCCAAGTGCTACACATGGCTTTAGAACCAATTCAGCCCGGTCAGACATTGAGGATGGACCCCAGTGATAGGTGACATAGCACAAAAAGAGGATGTCTGTGAGGCCCTGAGCCTATTCACTAATCCTTCAATAGCAGAGATGCACAGGGAATTACATGACCCAAACTAGAAATAGGTCTATCATCCTGGCGGGAGTGATACACACATTAAGTGTTGTAGTATTTCTCAGTGGTAACTACACAGTTGGAGTCTGATTGCAACTCTCCATTTCAGGTGGCAAGGGGAAAGTCGGCCCAACAGGTAAACTTGGCCAGCGGGGTGACCGAGGTCCAGGAGGGAAGAGAGGTCCTAATGGAGAGAGGGGGGACGGGGGCAAACCGGGACCCCCGGGGCCCCTTGGGGAGAAGGGGGACAAGGGCCAACAAGGATCCAGGGGGACAGCAGGTGTATGTCGGTGTGGCAGCCTGGTGCCTAAAGCAGCCTTCTCCGTGGGGATCACCAGCAGCTATCCTGCTGAGAAAGAACCCATCAAGTTCAACAAGGTCCTATTCAACGAGGGTGGCCACTACAACCCAGCTACTGGAAAGTTCATCTGCGCCTACCCGGGCATCTACTACTTCTCCTATGACATCACCCTGGCTAACAAGCACCTGGCCATTGGGTTGGTGCAGAACGGACAGTACCGCATCAAGACATTTGATGCCAACACAGGGAACCACGACGTGGCCTCCGGGTCCACAGTGATGTTCCTCAACCCAGAGGACGAGGTATGGCTGGAGATCTTCTTCCAGGGCCAGAACGGCCTGTTCACGGACGCAAGCTGGTCTGACAGTTTGTTCTCCGGCTTTCTGCTCTATGCAGACACCAACTACTTGGATTCACTTGCAGAGGATTATGCATAGCTCATCATGCTCCGTTCAGTATTGAGAGTAACACGGTCATAGCCTCACTTTGATGTGTCGACAGTATGGATTTCATCATGTAGTATTTATGCTCTATATAAATATGTGGTTTCTGTCTATGTGTATATGAGAAGAAATATAGAAATGTATAAGTGATAATAAGCTAGGATTTGAATGCTTCCTGAATACATGTCATGGTAAGCTTACTGCCAAGTACTGTACATTCGATGTGGTGACACAATGAACACGTTCAAGCCCAAAGCATAATGTAACACAGATGTAAAAGTTAGAACTGAATGTAATGACCCAGTTCATCTCTATCGCTACAAACATTACATTTCACAACCTTCATAATATTAAACAAAATACTAGATAAATTGAAGATACTGTGACTTCAGCCAAGTAATCAAGTAGTCATTCTACTATACAGCGATTACCGTTGAGGTAGCTGATTCAGATCTGTGTGGGTTGGAATCTTCATCATCTTGGGATCTTAGGCATGATCCCTGGGGTTTTGGAAGCTATTTATGTTCCTTTTATGTTTACCATCGGAGAAGAGGTTTAATAGGTTTCAGGTACCCACAAGAACAGAAAAACAAACATCTGTGTGTACAGTATGTGTCTTCATTCGAAAATCAGACATCAATTCACTTCAGAACCAAATGTTTTGCAGGTGTAGTAGATAAACCTCTCTGTGTGGCGTTTTCAACTAAGCATTGACCCTAGATAAGGATGAGAGCTGTGACATTTTCAACCAAGAATGGCCACTGCACAAGGATTTTAAAGGGTTAGGGACTGATTCAGAGAGGTCATTTTAAAGATGCACTCCAGTTTCATGTACTTTATTTTTATTATGACAATTATTTTAGGCCATTTTTCTCCCTTCCAATGTTTATTGCACATCTTACCAAGATGTTTTGTTCTTCTTGCTCAACCAGGCAGCACTGAGCCAATTTGCAGTCCCCTCTAAGGCAGTGTTTCTCAACCCTGCTCCTGGACGCCCCCATGCCCTGCATGTTTTAGATCTCTCCCTGACCTGACATACCTGATGTAGCTTATGAAGGACTTGATAATGAGTTGATCATTTGAATCAGGTGTGACAGAGCAGGGAGAGATCTAAAACATGCAGGGCAGGGGGGCCCCCAGGAGCAGGGGTGAGAAACACTGCTCTATTGGATCCCCAGGCGATGTCAATATGCTGCAACCAGGATTTGAGCTGTACTGCAAGTGTTTTTTGTTTGTTTTAGCCAGTAGTTGTGTAAGTGATGCCCACTGATCAAAACAGGTCCCCATTTTTGGGTACTATGACATCCAATCATGCACTACATCACACATTGGTATAATATGTTTAAACTTTCTGTGCTTAAGATCAAGGATGGCATCTTTAAGGGTCACGTTTATGCTTAGGAATTAAGGAGTATCATCAAAAATCAAAATTCACATTTAGAACTCCATGGTAGAAAAATGACTAAATACAGGGAACTTGTTTGATATCTGTAACATCTCACAAAAAAGGCTTAAAGGACAAAAAACTACAGAAAAGGCTGGATTTAACTTAACATGCAACTTGCAGCCTTTGGAGTCAAAGCTGGTAGGTTGCTCATTCCCAAACACCACCTGGGTAATGACCATTCTATTTAAATGTAATAGCACTCACTGCTGCATTGAAATATTTCCCCACCTCGAGAACCCTTCAATAAAGATCAGCTTCCATTATTCATAACTGTACAGATATCTGAATGTTTTAATCCTTCCTCACTGTAACGTGATTTGTGAAATAAAAAATGTAAAATGTATGTGTGCGTGTTTCTCTACATTTGAAGAGCAAATTTCACCACATAAGCGAAAGAGAGGGGGGCTTCTCTGTTTCATGTCAGTCTAGAGAGGGTGACTAAACTGACTAAACTGGGTTCCTGTGTTTAGTGTTCATCCCTTGTTGGATCTGAACTGCTGGGAAGATAAACTTTTGCCAAATAGCTTTGCCAGACTGTTGTGGATACAAGACAGGAATGTGTCCCATTTTATTACTGCTGTGGTGTTTGTTGATTAATTTTAGTGCAATTATGTGCCTTAAAACAAATTATTAATGCCCACGTCAATAGTTTAATAACATGATGATAATCCACATAAGCTTTCATTCAAATAAAATAAGAAATTGGGCAGACCATGAAGATTGAGTTGCTGAGCCGCTGGTGTGCATGCATAGATAATGCTGCTTTATGCATGTGTGCTAGATTCATGTTCGACAAAAACAGAAGCGAAGCTCGCAGACTTTCGGGACACCGTAGACTGTGACGCCATTACTGTGTGAGGATTGACAAACCTTTGGATGAATGAAAATCCGAATGGGCGAATAGGATACAAACTAGAGTGCACCAATGGTCTTTTCAAGGTTGTGGAAGGCGTAGTTGATCTCGTTACTAAGCAGCAGATAAAACGGTAAGTATGGTATTGTTGTCAAGACAGGAACATGAATTATATTTTTGTCCATGTATTCAACATCTTTTTTGATGTATGTTTGCCCTGTTGCCAAATATTACCCAAAGCCACTGTTCAGTTTGTTTATAAGCCCGGTATGGTATGGACCGTAATTATTATATCTTATACCTCCGTATAGTTTTTATCACCATCTTCTAAGGGCGTTTGCCTTTGTTTTACAGAGTAATAGACGACATTTTAGTAACATGGTAGATTTGTGGAATGCTCTAAACTATTATGTTTCTGTTTTCGCACGTGCGTTTTCGTAAAGTTGCTATGTTTCATTACAGATTCAAACTCTTTCGAACGGTACTTATGATGTACAACACCAGTTAATAGGCAAACCAGAATATTTTAAGTTCTACATCTTCCAACGATCACCATGGCATCCTCGAGGTAATTATGAATTATTTTTACCATTTCATTACAAAAATATATATTTTAAGTTCACATAGTTTTCCATATATTTCATGCCACATTCTTGCTCTTGCTTTAGTGATCTTCGAGAGAAACTACGAAAGAAACGACGTGCGCTGCGACATTCTCTTCAGGTCAAAGATGATGTGGATGCCGATACTCAGGTAAAGTCAGAATATACAGACATAAATATCGCAGTCCTTGATTTCATACCGGACCATCATCTAGCGGAGGTTTTGAAAGCATCAACAAATGTATTGTCAGTTACTGTGTGTCTACCAATACGCAACATTTACTCAAAATAAAGCTGTGAGCCTCTACAGACAGAGATATTGCTAACACAAGACTCAACAAGTGCTTAGAGCAAACTTACACACACACACACACACACACACACTGGCAGGGCTCTGTGTCTAAGCGTTGTAATCTGCCAGTTAGGCTCTGGTCCCAACAGACAGAAGTCAAACTAAGGAGACAGCACAGAGGGACATGGAGGTTAGTGTTTTTTTCTCTGCAGCCTTCCTGTAGTTTTGCTATGGCCTAGCGAGCCTGTAGTCCTGTTGTTAGTTTGTGCCGTGCTCCTGGTTCCAGTTCTCTATCCTGCGCTTTTCACCACCTCGCCCAGAGACGTGTCTAGACTGCTCCTCTTTCTTCTGTGTTCTTAACTGATATTGAGTCTGTGAGACGTCGTCTTTTTCTTCACTCTCTCCTACTTTCTGCATTTCTTCTTTCTCCCCCCTGGAAGGGGGGGGGGGGTTCATCTGTGAAAAAATCAGCAGCTTTATATAAAGTCACAAGCAAACCTTTTGAACATCTTCATACTAGGACATTTCTTCTCCGGTGTGTCTCTGTGGGATTATTAGGAGCTGACAGCTGGTGAGGAGGAGCCAGGGGACACACTGAGACGCAATCTGAAGGCTCAGAGACAGAGGAGGAGGAGAAAGGTATTACAGGGAGCATTCATTCCCCCCTAGGCGTCAGTCACTGTTTTCGCCGATTAGTAAATGTGAACCCCCTTGCCACCTGTTCCATTCATTTTGTCCATAAATATGACGTCGGCTGTTGCCCCTCTCCTAGCTTGAGGAAGCTTCTGTAGATGACGAGTCGATGGTGGAGCCCTGTCATGAGACAGTGGGGGAGGTTACAGCCGTTCAACAGATCAGCCAAAGTGATGAGAAATCTGTGGAGCCGTGCATCGTGTCCAGTCCAACCCACTCCCAGAGAGGAGGTGAGACTGTCCTGCCATGTTGGTCTTGTTTCTCCCCAGCCTGGTCCCACACTCGCCAACTCTTCCATATATTGGCCTGACCATGAGCTGACTAAGCAAGTTGTTGGTTTTCAGTGCAAACAGACTGGAAAACCAGGCTAGATTCTCCCTACTCTTGTCTTCCATTGGCATTGTCATTCTGTTCTCTCCCCTCAGACCTGCCACCCCGGCCTCAGGCCAAGCCCGTGCCCGGCTCCAGCCACTCAGAGAGTTCCACCATGAGACAGCGAATGAAAGATAAGCTGAAGGCAGCCAGGGTAAACTCGGCCTCACTCTCCTTAACATTTCTTATTGATTAGCTACAGTGTGTACTAATTCTTAATTTTCTTCTTTCCAAAGGGTAAAAAGTCAAATCTGTTTGTTTAATTGAAATATATGTATTATCTCTTGTACACTTCATCAGTCCAAAGCAGAAAGTCTTCTGCAGCAGGAGGCTTCGCAGCACGGGCCAGCCAGTCGCCTGCAGAGTCTCAAAGACAGACACACTCTCACCAGGTTTGACAGAGAGGTAAGGACCCCCTAATTCTGGGAGTCCACTTATTAACTAGTCCTGTACTAGTGTTGCTGTACTAACATTTTGGGGCTCATTGAATAATTGTTTTTTTGATGATACAATGTCGCTCACAACCCTGTCAGTGAATGTCAAGGTGGGCTGTTCATATTTTACAGACGGACGCAGACCTTAGGGCAGGCGGAGATGAACACCCCTCATCCCTAAATGTCAAAGTTAAGTTCAGAGAGGCAGTGAGGCGTGTCAGGACGGACAGTAAAGTGAGTTGCCTCACTGTTTTTCACTGGTTCTGTGACCCAGCTAATTCTTTTACTCAGGGGGCTGATTGTACTGATCTGTTTTGTGGGAAATGTAGTCTGAGATGGGTTTACCCACAGCAGAGGAGGCCTACAATTTCTTCACTTTTGACTTTGACCCGGAACCTGATGAGGAGACTAGGAAAGGTCAGAAGAGAAGGACAAGAACAGAAGGAGAGAATGAGGAAGGACAGGATGGTGATGATGATGAAGAGAAGGAGAAAGAGGATGAAGAAGAGGTTACTGAAGTGGACAGGGAACATCAATGCGAGGATGAGGAGCGGGTAAAAACTGGCATATATAATTTACAATTTTCATATCTTGAATTTATTTTTGGTGAATCCCCTGATTTGAATTCAAATAAAATACACCCAAACTCTATATAACAGAAGAGAAGTGCTTTCAGAGGACAAGAAGCATGAGTAGCAGGACATATCATAACTATTTCCATGGATTGCTAATGAGTGCAGCATCTCTGTGTTGCTAGCTGTAAAAGATATGAGAGCAAGGGACAACTCTGTGAATAATTTTGCAAGCCTGTGACCACGGCAGGACAGTTTCTGGTCTTGGATCTGCACCAATACATGTGTCACATGAAAAGACTGCTCTCCTAAAGAATGTAATGATTCTTCTTGGTTTGTAAGACAGGCCGAAATCAATTTAAATGTGCACAGACTCATCTTCCCCCAGTGAATAAATTCAGTCTATGTCTTTGAACAATATGTCCAGAACTTATATTCTTATCGTCATGAATAAATTAATTATAATTGTACAATATTTATTTTTCATGCTTATATTTATGGTGTAAAGACTTGGCGTTTATGTTTGTGTTGATTTCCTCTGTTAAGGCCATATTGTAAGTACTTCCTGTCCTTTGCCAATTACCCTAGGATGACAATGCTCCTCTGATGAGAGATGAGGAGGAGGAACTGTTCTTTATTGACCAATCAGCACATGACTTCCTGGTGGTTAAGAGGGCAGAGTACATGGGCTACCAGCGGCGTCTCCAGAGTGAGAATGAACTGCTCTTCACGCCAAGCTTTTTGACAGGTACCCAACCCAATCCAACACATCTGTCACATTTTACAGGCAGAACTATAATCCACCTCTCCAGGTGTCTTCCTAGATTCCAACCCTACTAGGAAGTTTTTCCTAGGTACAGTCAATCAATTTCTTATAGTATCTTGCTCTTTATGGTGTTATGCTGGGTGTCTATAAGCACTTTGACAACTGCTGATGTATAAAAGGCTTTAAATATACAGCTCTGGAAAAATTTGAGACCACTGCAAAATGATCAGTTTCTCTGGTTTTACTATTCATAGGTACAGTGAGGGAAAAAATTATTTGATCCCCTGCTGATTTTGTACGTTTGCCCACTGACAAAGGAATGATCAGTCTATAATTTTAATGGGAGGTTTATTTGAACTGTGAGAGACAGAATAACAACAAAAAAATCAAAAAAAAACGCATGTCAAAAATGTTATAAATTGATTTTCATTTTAAAGTATTTCATCCCCTCTCAATCAGAAAGATTTCTGGCTCCCAAGTGTCTTTTAAACAGGTAATGAGCTGAGATTAGAAGCACACTCTTAAAGGGAGAACTCCTAATCTCAGCTTGTTACCTGTATAAAAGACACCTGTCCACAGAAGCAATCAATCAATCAGATTTCGAAACTCTCCACCATGGCCAAGACCAAAGAGCTGTCCAGGGATGTCAGGGACAAGATTGTAGACCTACACAAGGCTGGAATGGGCTACAAGACCATCGCCAAGCAGGTTGGTGAGAAGGTGACAACAGTTGGTGTGATTATTTGCAAATGGAAGAAACACAAAAGAACTGTCAATCTCCCTCGGTCTGGGGCTCCATGCAAGATCTCACCTCGTGGAGTTGCAATGATCATGAGAACGGTGAGGAAAGAACTACACGGGAGGATCTCGTCAATGATCTCAAGGCAGCTGGGACCATAGTCACCAAGAAAACAATTGGTAACACACTACGCCGTGAAGGACTGAAATCCTGCAGCGCCCACAAGGTCCCCCTGCTCAGGAAACCCCCTTCCCTCAGCCAGGGAATTGAAAATGGGTCGTGGATGGGTATTCCAGCATGACATTGACCCAAAACACACGGCCAAAGCAACAAGGAGTGGCTCAAGAAGCACATTAAGGTCCTGGAGTGGCCTAGCCAGTCTCCAGACCTTAATCCCATAGAAAATCTGTGGAGGGAGCTGAAGGTTCGAGTTTCCAAACGTCAGCCTCGAAACCTTAATGACTTGGAGAAGATCTGCAAAGAGGAGTGGGACAAAATCCCTCCTGAGATGTGTGCAAACCTGGTGGCCAACTACAAGAAACGTCTGACCTCTGATTGTCAACAAGGGTTTTGCCACCAAGTACTAAGTCATGTTTTGCAGAGGGGTTGAATACTTATTTCACTCATTAAAATGCAAATCAATTTATAACATTTTTGACATGCGTTTTTCTGGATTTTTTTGTTGTTATTCTGTTTCTCACTGTTCAAATAAACCTACCGTTAAAATTATAGACTGATAATTTCTTTGTCAGTGGGCAAATGTACAAAATCAGCAGGGGATCAAATAATTTTTTCCCTCACTGTATGTGTTTGAGTAAAATGAACAGTTTTGTTTTATTCTATTAAACTACTGACAACATTACTCCCAAATTCCAAATAAAAATATTGTCATTTATAGTATTTATTTGTAGAAAATAACAACTGGTCAAAATAACGAAAAAAAGATGCATTGTTTTCAGACCTCAAATAATATTAATTTTTCAACAACAAAATACTAATGCTTTAACTTAGGAAGAGTTCAGAAATCAATATTTGGTGGAATAACCCTGATTTTTAATCACAGCTTTCATGCGTCTTGGCATGCTCTCCACCAGTCTGTCACATTGCTGTTGGGTGAATTTATGCCACTCCTGGCACAAAAATTTAAGTAGCTCATCTTTGTTTGATGGCTTGTGACCATCCATCTTCCTCTTGATCAAATTCCAGAGGTTTTCGATAGGGTTCAGGTCTGGAGATTGGGCTGGCCATGACAGGGTCTTGATCTGGTGGTCCTCCATCCACACCTTGACTGACCTGGCTGTGTGGCATGGAGCATTGTCCTGCTGGAAAAACCAATTCTCAGAAATGGGGAACATTGTCAGAGCAGAAGGAAGCAGGTGTTCTTCCAGGATAACCTTGTACTTGGCTTGATTCATGCGTCCTTCACGAAGACAAATCTGCCCGATTCCAGTCTTGCTGAAGCATCCCCAGATCATCACCGATCCTACACCAAATTTCACAGTGGGTGCGAGACACTTTGGCTTGTAGGCCTCTCCAGGTCTCTGTCTAACCATTAGACGACAAGGTGTTGGGCAAAGCTGAAAATTTGACTCGTCAGAGAAGATGACCTTACTCCCTTCCTCTACGGTCCAATCCTTATGGTCTTTGCACGACTTCAGCCCTGCCCCTAGGAGCCTGTTTCGAACCGTCCTCGCCGTGCACTTCACCCCAGCTGCTGTTTGCCATTCTTTTTGTAGGTCACTTGATGTCATCCTACGGTTGTTGATTGACATTCAAATGAGTTGACAGTCATCTCGGTCACTGGACAGTCATTTCCGCCCTCTGCCAGTCTGTAGCTTTGTTATCCCCAATGTCTATTGCTTGACCTTGTTCTTATGAACCGCCGTCTTTGAAATTTTCAGGATGGAAGCAACCTGATGCTCACTGTATCCCTCTGCCAGTAAAGCCAGAATTGAACCCTTCTTTTCCTGACTCAAAGTTTTTCTTTTCAACTGTTTTGTCATGCTGAATAGTTATTTTTTTAATTCAAATTACCTTTGAGGTACTACTTGCACTGTTTTTGCCATCCAGCTGGTTCTATTGCAAGAGAATAGTGATGAACACAGCATTGGTTTTTATACTTTTCCTCGTTAAATTAGATTTGGTTCAGGTAATCACCTAATCAGTATCTCATTAAGTAAAATGAGGTGTGCCTGTGTTGGAATTTAACAGACACTGGAATGGAATGGCTGCCATACATGTAGAGATGCTGATTAGTAGTGGTCTCTTAATTTTTTACCTGTTCCGGCGTACAGCTATATCAGTTAGTCAGTCAGACTAGGCCGATAGATCTGCAACAGAACCACACCTTCTGTCAGGCTGCTGGACCAGTAGTCTGGATGCAGGCACCACATCAGCCTTTCATACAGCCAGCACGGCAGGACCCCCAGTGAAGGCCAGTCAGCCAGGCTCTGTAGTGTCCATAGTCTGAGATCAGTAACACGCATAGTCCGAAGAATACATCCACGCCCACAACTGTTAACTTCTGCACCCCAGCTCAGATTCATTTCCTCGTGTTTCCATGTACTGCATGTACATGGACTCTGTGAATTCCTATGTTCTGTAAACTGTTCACGTTTCCTCTGTATAATGTATGTTTCACTATCCTTTTTGTTTCCTCTGTTTGATCTCTGTTTCAGTGCCAGTCTCCAGTAAAGTTCCAGAGAACATGAAGCCCCGCTACCTGGAGGAGGAGGGGCTATACGTGGGGGAAAGGCCTCCCATGTCCCTGACCAATCAGAACATCTTAGAGAACCGGATCTTGAAACAGGAGCAGGTAAGAGTCACTGAAGTTTATGCATGACAATCGCAGCTCTAGCGTTCTGATCACAAACATACTGTTAGTGGCACTAATGCCACTGTTTAGACAATGTCAGTTATTGAGAGACTTTGCCCCCCTGTCTAGGGGAGGAAGTGGTTCGGAGACGATGGTAGGATCATGGCTCTGCCTGACCCCATTAAAGAGTCATCCACCAGACCCCCTCTATTTCACATAGAGGACGACCTGGACCCGGCGCTCCAGACCGTCTACAGGAAGGTAACCTAGCGTACACAGTCAAATATGGAGAAGTTAAGATGAGTTCCCTTTTAAGAGAGTACCCTTTTTAACGTCCTAAAGCAGAAGGCTCTTTCTTTCGATTTTCCTTGAAAACCAAAATATCTTCTTGTCATGGATGCAGCGTGCGGTGATGGAAGCTTACCCAAAGAACATAGACAATATTTTCTACTTGTGTAACAAAGACACATTTCCTTTAACCCATTCAACCTCATTTCATCTTTATCACATATACATATGTTCATCTATCAAATTAATTCTATATCACCTGAAATGTTTCTACGATAGTCACTTATCTGCCATATCATCTTATGTCAGTATACAGTAATAAACATCTAATCACATTGAGCTTTACACAGGGTGGCACAATTATAAATGTTTTAATAAATTTCTTTAGAAATCCTGGTTGGAAAATTCCAGATATAATGCTTATCCCCCCAACAGGGATTTTGGGAGAACGAGGGAATTTATTAAAGTTTCACGGATCCTTGCTACCCTATCCACTCGTGAACAAACTTAGTTACAGATGTTGACTCTTCAGTCTCAGTGTGACTGAAGTGCAAGACCTTGCAACATGAATTGGCAAATACTATTGTCTTAAATGAGGTTTGGAATCCTGCAAACAGAAATGTGTCCCTGGGATGTTCCCTGTTTGCTGGGAAGTAGCTCCAGCTGTCAGATGAGGTTACCAGGACAACAGAGAACAACACCGCTTTGGGTCATGGTGTATAACTGGTTATTATGGAGCTGTATATTGGATTGGCTCTTCTGTTTTAAACTCGCCCACACACAGACACACTGTTATGATTACATCTGTTCTCTAAGGGCCTCCAGATTTTCGTAACTTCTGTACCTCTGGTCCAGGCACTGGTGTCAAAGCATGCCAGCCAGTATATTTCAGTAGGAGGGGAAACTAACGGGGATTACCAGCTGGATGTGGACGTCTCAGGGCTCATCTTCTCTCATCACCCCCTCTTCAGCCGGGAGCACGTCCTGGGGTCGCGTCTGGTCCAGCTCTATGACCAGCACCTCAGCCGGCAGCACAAGAACCTCACAGAACACCTCACAACCAAGGTAGAGGAGCTCCGAGCCTAGAATTAGAGTAGTGATTTTTCCGTTTAGACTGAACCACTTGGAGTTACCATCATTATCATCCCCCTTTTCGCCAGATGTAGAACTGTCTTGTGTGATTTGTTAATTCAGTAAATAAAGCACTAGTTTCTTCAAGTAAAACGGTAGGCAGTCGCTAACACTGGTTCCTGTTTGGTAAGCTGAATGGGTTGAGGAACACCATTGGGAACATGCTGGAGGTCCACGGTGGACAGAGGCTGACTCCTGTCATGCAGCAGAGGATATCTGAGTACAAACAGGAGGTGAGGAACACGCGCAGGCTGCGCAACGTTGAGCAGGAGAAGGACAGAACCCTGCTGAAAGGAATCGTCAAGATCTGGAAGGAGATCAAAGCCCTTAGAGACTTCCAGAGGTTCACCAACACACCGTACAAGCTTTACCTCCGAAGGTACTGGAACACTGTATCTGCAGTGGATATAAAAAGTCTACACACCCCTGAGACAAAGAATAATCATGTCAGAACTTTTTCCACCTTTAATGTGAACTATAATGTGAACAATTCAATTGAAAAACAAACTGAAATCTTTGAGAGGGAAAAATAAAAAATAAAAAACTCACAATAACCTGGTTGCATAAGTGTGCACACCCTTAAACTAATACTTTGTTGAAGCACCTTTTGATTTTATTACAGCACTCAGTCTTTTTGGGTAGGAGTCTATTAGCATGGCACATCTTGACATGGCAATATTTGCCCACTCTTCTTTGCAAAAGCGCTCCAAATCTGTCAGAT
>JACXGI010004638.1:40845-52368 GCA_016801175.1 Esox masquinongy | reverse complement strand
GAACTAGACTGAGAGACCATTTAAAGGCCTTTGCAGGTGTTTTGAGTTAATTAGCTGATTAGAGTGTGGCACCAGGTGTCTTCAATATTGAACCTATTCACAATATTCTAATTTTCTGAGATACTGAATTTGGGGTTTTCATTAGTTGTCAGTTATAATCATCAAAATTAAAATAAATAAACACTTGAAATATATCAGTCTGTGTGGAATGAATGTATACATTATACAAGTTTCACGTTTTGAATGGAATTACTTAAATAAATCAACTTTTTGATGATATTCTAATTTTATGACCAGCACCTGTAATTGCTTAATGCTGAAACCCGTTAAATGCTGCTTGCAGCTTTAATTATCATTATTACTATTCTTTTTCTCTGGGCCCATTTTCAGAGGCCCGTAACTCGGCCATATGTGGCTCAATTTGCAAGAAACTTTGCATACTTGTTGCCATGAGAGGCCCGAAGGGCCTTGGCTATTACTGTACCTATACACCCCATGGTGGCGCTGTAGCACTTGGTCAAATGTTGAAAGTTTGAGCATGCATATTTCATGAACCGAAGTTCGTAGAGTCATGCAGCCAAGTTCCATACATGCCCCTTCTCATGCTGACCAAATACGTCTCGGGGTCTTTCAAATTTGCCCCTTGGATTTTCCTCCATTTGGAATTTGTTGAAAAACTCGTTAACGACATCTCCTCGGAAACTGCTGAATGGATTTACAAGCCGTTTGGTCTGAAGGACCTTTGAACCATTATCTTTAAAAGTTATATAAGGAAAGTTGATATCTCAAATAGTATGGCGGAAATCAGCAAATGAAATTGAGCTGGGCGGGTCTATGACTTTATAAGTCCATTAATCCCAAATGGAAAATCAAACAGCTGCAAAATGAAACATACTCGTAAATGTGTCTGTCAGGAAAGGACAGAAAAAGTCCCATACAGAAATACCTCTTGGGGGCACTATAAACATCACTGATGTTCCTCACGATTTTGCCGTTAATAAAAACACACTTAAATGACATCTCCTCCGAAACCGCTGAACAGAGTTGGTTGACAATCGGTGTAAAGGACCACTGGACCATTGTCTTTAAAAGTTATATAAGAAAAGTTGATATCTCAAACAATATGGCCTCCATTTTACTTTTGTGAAAAACTCGTTAACGACATCTCGGAAACCGCTGAACGGATATACACACCATTCGCTGAGATGGACCCTGGGACCAGTATCTTCAATTCTATTTTTTGGAATTTTAATATCTCAAACGATGCACGCGTAATAGGCTAATTATTTTTACATGGGTGTGGCAATTTGTCAGGCTACATAACTCGTCAGGAATATCCGAGACTTACGCCCTTTAACATAGCACTAAACATCAGGTCCATGGATGGACCTGTGGAGTATCAACCAAATAGACCTTAAGGGGGCGCTACAACAACACTGACAACTTTGAGCATTTATGAACTGTAAAATACACACTCTAAGGACATCTCTTCGGAGACTGCTGAACGGATTTGCACGCCGTTGGCTGAGAAGGATCCTGGGACCAGTATCTTCAATTGAATTATTTGGAATTTTGATATCTCAAATGATTTGACCACAATAAGTAAATGAAGTAAAATCACCTAAACGCCATATACTCTGATATCATTGAACGGATTGGCATGCTGTTTGCTTGTGAAGGATCTTTGGACCATGATATTTAAATGTTCTATATGAAAAATTAATATCTCAAACAATATGGCAGCATTCAGTCCCCAAAATTTTGTGTTATTCTCTTTCTCTATTTTGGAATATTATTTTGAAGGAACTCTTATTTTGAAGAAGAGCTGATGTAATGGGTGTGTGAATCTGCTAGAATGTTGAGTTGGAGTTGGTGGTTCTATCAGCAGTTACGGAGGGCTATTTTTGAAGCTATGGGAGGAGCCATGGCAGTGCCTGTGAATCAATGGGGAATGGGGAGGTTGTTGGGAGTATGGCAGCATTCAGTCCTTGATGTTTTGCATGATTCTTTTTGTTTATATTGGACAATTATTTTGAAGGAACTCTTGTTTTAGGAAGAGCAAATGTTAAGTGTTTGTAAATCTCCTTGAACAGTAAGTTGGTCTTGGCAGTTGAGATTGCTGCTGCCATAAGCTATATTCCAGTGCAAACCATCTTAAGGTTTAGGCTTTGGATGATAAATGCCTGTGTAAATTCTAACCCTATTGAAATTATTATTCAAAATAAGTGAATTTTATCATTTTATTTTCCCCTTGTAAAGAAGACCTTTATTTTAATATTTGTCACATTTCTTGTAAAAAAAACTATAATATTTGAGGGTATTCCAGGTAATATGTTTGTCTAAAGCATTTGTTTCTGTGTTTTTTTAAAAATAAATAGTCTAAAGTATGTGTCCAGTGAGGTTAGTTTCTTGTTAAATGTTACACAAATCATATATTATTGTACATAAAGATATGTTTTTAGCAGATCTTTTTTCTAACTAATTTCCCTTGGTAAGACTTTTGCAGCCGGTAAGGTTTTTTGCCATGTGACTTCCTGTCAATTAATAATCAATGACCTTGTCACGTCCAATCCCATCGACAGCTTAAATTGTTCTTTAGGTCACACCTGCTCCTTTTACAAGGTGGTAGTATTTCGGAAGATTACGAGCTTTCCAAGAGGACACAACACTGTGTATTCAAATCGTAAGTAGGCCTGTTGGATTTGTGGGTAAGTTTCAAATGAAGCTGGGTATTGTAATGGGGATATTAGCCTATTTGGTAAATTGTTGTTGTATATTTTGGAAACATTTATAGATATAATAGGCCTAATTGTTGCAACATTTCCTGTCAAAAGTGATCTAATGTAGCCTGTACACTGGAAATGGAAACTGTTAAACAAGCTATTGGAAAGCCACATTTTTGATAATGGTATTTTATGAAGGCGGACATTTCACTAGGGACTTGTCCCCTCCACATTTCGAAATTGCATTATTGTCCCTCCTTTTTATGGTGAAAAAATTAGGACGATGTGCTATCAGAGGGTCTATCAGTTATCTACCAAATTCTTTAATATTAAAACAGTTTGTCACGCTGTAATGACGTTCTACATGTTTCACTGTCATGGTAATTCAGCCTACATGACTTTGTGCACCATGTCTCAGCAGGATATTCAATTGTGTACAATTTTAGATTTCAGGAGCTTTACAAAAATGTTTCACCCTCACTTAAAAAAAGTTCCAACCCTGTATTTTACTAACTTAAATGTCAAAGTTGCTTGGCTAGTTTTAAAATATTTTTTAACTTTATCTTTGTAACAGTGTTTTCCATTTTCAGTGTGTACATTTGCTAGGCGAATTCTGAAAGACACTAAGGGATGTTTTTACAACAGCTCATCCTTAAATAATTCTAAAATGCTTGTTTGGTACTAGGAAATAATTTTCCATTATATTAAACCCAGCTGAAACCTATTTGGTTTAATTAAATTAAACTTAACGTCTGTGTTATTGAGTTGTCACAGTATGTAATGCACTGGCATGTGTTAAGGTTGGTATTAGGTTACAAATGGCAGAAAGGAATTAAATGAAGCTGAGGACGTGAGGCGTCCATTTCTGAAATTAGACATTCTGATGTACTTATTCTTTTTAGTTGTACATTTGCTCCTTCTACTTCTTTCATCCCTCAAAACATTGATTGACTGACTGGTTTCTACAGTGAACTGTTTCTTTTTTGCACTTTTTGACCTAATATTGACTTCAACACATGCCAGTCTACTGCATACTGTGGCAACTCAAAAACACAAAGACCATATAAAGCTTAATTTATCAAACCAAATAGCTTTTAGCTGTTTTTGATATAATTAAAAGTGATGTTCTAGTACCACATTAGCAATTTGGCATGATCACTCAAGGATAAGGTGTTGGAGTAATGGTTGTTGGAAATGACACCTGTGTAGATTTAATCAAAAAGACTTAAATAGTAATGTTTTTTACATCATTGATGTCCCGACTATACTTTGATCAGTTGAATACCACGTTAGTGAATAAAAGTAAAAAAGTCCTTTCAAAACAGCAACATTTGTAAATTATTCCAAACTTTTGGCCCCCAGTGTATAACTTTTATTGTCCTGTTAGATTTCAGATCAATTCCATGGCTAAAATAAAGGTTTCCATAAAATGTATTTCAAATTAGTAGTAAATGTAGGGTATATTGTGTCAGATTGGTGATTTATGACCCTAGTGGGCGGGGCTTCCAGATTGATGTGACAGGTGGGTGGGACATCCGGTTTGCTGGGCGGGACTTCCGGTGTGACGTATGGACTTCCTGTATGACGTGTGTTAGGGCGGAACTTCCGGAATGACGTATGCATGTCCGGTGACTTTGTGATTTATGATTGCATTGATGTGTCCATGTTTGATGTTTTACAACAACTGATAAGCACCCCGGACGAGTGTTATAACAGGTGGGTTATGTTTGATGTTTAACAAATGGGTCTTAGAGTTCCGGAATGTTAAATTCCCAGGCAATAAATAAGTGTTGTGTCAGCGGCAAGATGTTTGGTGTTCAACAAAAGGGTGCCAGGGTCCAGCAATGCTATAACCCCCTGGTATTTTATGTTCCAACAATTGGTGCAACAGATGTCATACAACCTGCATAAACTTCCATGTTTACAATGGGGATGTAGCATGGTGTTCTTCCACAAGCATGGAAATATGTGTGGGAAACTTGTAAGATGTAAAGAAGGGTTCAGGACTTACGATTTGGAGAGTTTCAGCCCATTTTTTATTTTAACAAGAGATGGGCCTCATGATCAGATCTGCCCTTGTAACCACTAGTACAAATTGTACTATATGCAGATAGGAAATCATCCCGTGTTTTACACAAGGTTTGTAGTCCAACACAGCACTACAGTTAACATCTCATAAGCAAAGCTACTATTTTGAAGGAACAAGCAATGCCTAGGCCGACCACACATTATGACTAGGTTGATTCAGTCATGGTTTAGGTTTAAAATATAGTTAAAAATAAAAACAATGATTCTGGTACATGTGTGTATATGAGCAATAGTGATTTTTGTAATAAAAATTGTTTTTTTAAGTCAGCATTATCTTTTAAGTTGCATTATATGGCAAAACGTTACAAAGTTACCCGGAAGGTAGCGTATAAATTTGCATGAACAACGGTGAATCGCTGACAGGTAAAGATATGTTATTTCAGGTAATCAAAACATTTGTAAAGGCGTCTTATGAAATTGTACAACGGGGATCAACACAAGATTCTTTTCTTCACATTGGTAGAAATGTTTAACAGGCAACGTTGGTTAAAAAACTGTAGTATTTGCGAATTTGAGAATACCGGTCTGTGTTAGTGTGGGCGGAAGCTGTGACTTGCGGGTAAGCTGTGCTGCATTCTCGTAATGACCAACTCGTGAAAACCGATTTTTGATTGCTGTATTATGGTCTTGTGTTTATTAAATGTTGAAGAGATTAATGGCGATATGGTGACAATAGCCAGCGTTTATATGTAAGTGGATGAGTTTGACTTTAATAGATCAAATTAAATGACGTGATTTCACGGCTGAGCCGCGATAACTAACGAGAACGGCGTTTCTACCGGACATGAAGTATCAACATATTTGCTTGTCAAACGTCAACAAATATCTGAACAACCTAGTTAAGCGTTATACACAATTTTAATCATTGTGTCCGGTATAGTTCTAACGTGAAGAACGATGTCATGTAACCGATGACAAAGTTAAGAGGCGTGACCTGCTGGAGGCGCCCCGGCTGCGATGTAAAGACATTATTAAACCCCGCTGCATCCACAGAAGTCAGCTGTTGTTTCAAGCGCGGAGTGACACATTGGAACTTTTTAAGAATGTGTAAATCAATTTTACGATTGAGAAATCCATGCGGTTTTATCTGTCTTTCATATGGTCTGTTTAAATCTCTGGTTTAGGTTGAGCGGCATTAAACCCAGCCGTGGGTTGGCAAACACATTTTTGGGCCTTCAAATCTTGGTAAGTAGACTTTTGACATTATTGTTAATCAGCTTTAATTACCCGCATACGCTTGTTAACCCTCTTTGTATTTATTTCAGACCAAGTGACCAACATCAGTGTCAGTTGGCCTGGGCGGTTGTGATCAGGTTGTGTAAGTCTAATTTTTTACAGACATTTTTAGTGTTGTAAGGTATAACAGTTCTATTTTGGTTTCATCAGACCAGATAATCGAATCCTTCAGTAAGAATGTAATAAACCTTTTACTCAGGACTGTCTTTATTCTAGCACCTCCACCATGAAGGCCTTATTGATAGTTCTAAAGAGATGGTTATCCTTCTGGCAGGTTTCCCATCTCTGCAAAGAAACTTTGAAACTCTTATAATTAGTGGTCATTAGGGTCTTGGTCACCTCCCTGACCAAGGCCCTACTTGCCTGGTTACTTTGGACAAAAGACTAGCTCTAGGAAGCGTCTTGGTGGTTCCAAATCTCTTCCATTTCACAATGTTGTAACTCCTTGGAACTTTCACTGCTATAATGATTTTGTTATAACCTCCCCCAGAACTATGCCTCAACACAATCCAGACATCCACTCTGAAGTGTAGGACCTTGTCTAGACACATGTGTGTCCAAAATGACATCCAATCAATTGAACTCCATGTGAAATCCAAGTTGTACAGACATCTTAAGAATAATCAAAGGACATAGGATGCATCTGAGCTCAATTTGGAGTGTCAAGGCAAAAATACATTTAATAAATAAAAATTAAATGTTGGAGAATGTGGAGAAAGTGAAGGGGGCTGAACACTGAAGGCACTGTATGAGGAAATGCACTATGTAGTAACTGGGGATAGCTAGCATAATTTCACAAACTATAATGATCTAAACTAAATGGAAATATGGAATTCTGCCTAAATAGACATATCCAAAATATAAAAACGATGGCAGTACAAAGAGACAACAGTACAAAATTGGCACAGTTTCAAGGAATTGCGTCCTCTGGGCAAGGTTCAGATACCAACTGCTAGCAGTCTCATCTCAACTTCAAGGTAAGAGGGCTGCGCGGCACTTTCTTCCGCTGACTTGACACTAACTTATTGAATCAGGTGTTCAAAGAATTCCCCGCAACTAAATCCTTTAAAATGGATGATAATTTCCCCCATTTTTTTCTTATCATCTGCAAAAGTAGTGAAGAAGTTATGATGTAGTGTCTATTGTTCATGTCCCAAAGCTCATTCAAAATGACATTCCAGAATGAACAGAAAATATGTATACATACCTCTCTCCTTAGTATAAGCGTTTCTCTCCTGACCAACCAGGTAGATATCTAGTGATAAGGTGGTAGAGTATTTTGAGCCTTGTCCTGAAGATCAAACCAGAGACAACATTGGACTAGTACGAGTGAGATTTTCGAAAAACATGAATCCCTGCTTAGAGGCTATATGTTGTGTCAAGCTAGGTGAAAAACAATCTCGGGAAAGTTTGTGCCGACAAGGGGAATTGCGCTTTGGTTTTGTGCATTCTCTGCCCTAATGCCCTGCATCAATTGGCATTTTCATGCTGCCACATACTTTGCCTAACGGACCAGGGTATTGCTTAAAAATGTGATGAGAGGGACATTGTTGGGCGTAAAGGTGGATCTCATTAGGAAGTGTATTACTGTTGTTTGGGAATATTGTAGTTTGATGAAACATTAACCTGGTGGAATTGGTGAAGTTAAAGATATCCTGTTTGTCTTCCTGAGCTTTGACAAGGAGATGGTTCTACCTGATAAGGTCAGGCTGGGGTATATAAGTTATTCTGTGATCGCTACAGTGCTTTCGCTGCCAGGTAGCTGGGCATGTTACAGCTGTATGCAGAAATGTAATCCGCAGTCATAGGGAGTGTGAAGACAAGGTTGAGGAAGCCTGTGCAGTGGGGGTGCCCTGCAGCTGGGGATCCAAAGTGCCCTATACAAAAGAGAAGTAGAGATTTGTGGAATATGAGTGAGGCAAAAGGTTTCATATGCAGAAAGAGTAAGGAGAGTAGAGGATAGCCCAAGGGCAAGAGATTCAACTGAGAGGCCCCCAGTGAGTAGACCTGAAGAGAGAGATCTAGAGAGGATTACATTTAGAAAGGTTGGATTTATTGCGTTTATAGGCATGGTAATCAACTCCTTTGCACTGATAAAGAGTAAATCACAAAAGATAGATGTGGTAGTTGGCAACAGCAGAGAAAATGTGGTGTTGTATTTGTGTAGGGTAGGTGTTGGTGTAGGAGGGAGTGCAATACATATAATTTTCTCCCATTTTCTTTTTCCCTTTTGTGTAAAAAAACATGCAATGCACATTGTATCATTAAAAAACACACACTTGCAACATAGTGGAAAGTCTGCAGAAACTATGAAGATGTAAAGCATGTGACATTTGTGCCTTGAATACCTTGTTAAGTGTCTTTAATTACTATCTTTTTTAGAGCCATTAATTCTTTCTATAAAATAAACACATTTTAATATTTAGCTTCTTTGAGTTCCACAAGGTGTGTTTCAAAAGACTTTGATAACCAGATTCCAAGATATTTGTAAAAAGACTACATTTGGTGAAAGAACTGTCCGGGCTATATATTTTTGTTCATAAATGTTCATAAATGACTCAATTTCTAGCATTGAATTGTTGTGATGCAATATCTATAGCCTACTCCCCAACTATAGGCTATAGGGATGCACCTTCTTCAATGTGTGGGCCAGTGTGCCAAAGCCTGATATCAAGATATTTTTTTTTTGTCCTAGCCAATGTTTGACTAGATGCTGCTGGATGCTACCTGTCAAACCACTGAGTGGATACTGGATGCTGCCTGCCAGCCCACTGGGCCATCTGCAACTCTCTCTGCCTTGGTCACTTGGTCCATTTCTCCTAGGGCAGGCTCTCACTGCTAGCCCCACCCTTTGCCCACACAGACAGTGACATAGGAAAACGTTGATGTGAAAACTGAGCAGTATAGAGAAAGAATGGAAGAGCATGATGAAAAATTCAAAAAAGGGGCTGAGAAGAAAAACAAACCGATTTATTGGTGATAGTGGCGCCACCACGCCTGCTACTACTAGTGCTGCAGCTAGGATGGTACAGTAACCCCTGATGGAGATGAGTATGTCACTGCATCAGCCCAGGGTCAAACGCCGGCAGAAGATGACAGCAAAGTCAGTGCAGCCAAAGCAGTACGCAATGATGGGGAGCCAGGGCATGGAGGTAGACCAGATAAGAAAACAAATATGGGACTAGTTTAAACTACACTGAAAAAATATAAACAGGTAATAAAGTCTGTTCTGTATGTATCATAGGCTGAGATCCCAGAAATGTTCCAAATGCACATATCTGTATTTGGGTAATTTCAAGCCCTATTACAAAACTTGTGTTGAATATGTACTACAAAAGTAAATGTCTCATGTACAACCCCCGTTTCCAAAAAAGTTGGGACACTGTGTAAAATGTAAAGAAAAACAAAATGCAATGATGTGCAAATCATTTAAATCCTACATTCAATAGAAAATAGTACAAAGACAACATATCAAATGTTGAAACTGAGAAATGTTATTGTTTCTTGAAAAATATATGCCCACAAAAAAGCTGGGACGGGGGCAACAAAAGACTGGAAAAGTTGTGTAATGCAAAAAAAAGAACCTGGTGGAACATCTCACAACTAATTAGGTTAATTGGCAACAGGTCAATAACATAATTGGGTATATAAAGAGCATCCCAAAGAGACAAATGGTGCAACAATTCAAGAATAACGTTTCTTAATGTAAAATTTCAAAGAGTTTGGGGATCTCATCATCTACGGTAGATAAAATTATTAAAAGATTCAGAGAATCCAGAGAAATCTCTGTATGCAACGAACAAGGCTGAAAACCACTACTGGATGCCTAAGATCTTTGGGCCATCAGGTGGCGCTGCATTAAAAACATACAGGATGGAAGTGGAAGTCATTACATGGGCTCAGAAACACTTCTGAAAACCATTGTCTGTGAAGACAGTACGTCGCTGCATCCACAAACTCAAGTTAAAACTCTACAATGCAAAGAAGAAACTATATATAAACAAGATCCAGAAACGCTGCTGTCTTCTCTGGGCCCGAGCTCACTTAAAATGGACTAAGGAAAACTGTCCTGTGGTCTGATGAATCAAAATTTTAAATTATTTTTGGGAATCATGGACGCAGTGTTTGGGAATCATCCTTCGGACTAAAGAAGAGGGACTATCTGGCTTCTTATCAGTGCACAGTTCAAAAGCCAGCATCCGTGATGGTATGGGGTGCACATGGCATGGGTCACTTGCACATCTGTGAAGGCACCATTATTGCTGAACAATATTTACAGGTTGTGGAGCAACATATGCTGCCATACATATGAAGGCACCATTAATGCTGAACAATATATACAGGTTTTGAAGCAATATTTTCTGCCATCCAGACAACATCTTTTTCTGGGAAGGCCTTACTTATTTCAGCAAGACAATGCCTAACCACATTCTGCACGTATTACAACAGCATGGCTCCGTAGTAAAAGGGTCCTGGTGCTAAACTATTCTGCATGCAGTCTGTCACCCATTGAAAATATTTGGCGCATTATGAAATGAAAAATACTACAAAGGAGACCCCGAACTGTTGAGCAACTGCAATCCTATGTCAAGCAAGAATGGGAAAACATTTCACTTTCAAAACTGCAGCAATTGGTCTCCTCGGATCCCAAACCCTTACAAAGTGTTGTTAAAAGAAGAGGTGATGCAACACAGTGGTAAACATGCCCCTGTCCCAACTTTTATGAAATGTGTTGCTGGCATCACATTCAAAATAATAATATTTCTCAGTTTAAACATTTGATATGTTGGCTTTGTACTCTTCATTTAATTAAAGGGAAACATGTTTTGCACATCATTGCATTCTGTTTTCATTTGCATTTTCCGCAGCGTCCCAACTTTCTTGGAAATGGGGTTGTAGAACTGGTGTGCTAAAAACTGATTACATCAGTACAATTTCTAGCTATTCAACCAGAAAAGAATACTGTGTGGCTCAGCACTTAACACTGTCTACTGTTTTGACAGATTGAAGCCACCCAGTCCTCCCTACGCAGCCAGACAGTGCCCTATGTCTCAGTTAGTATTCTAGCTGTTAGACCATCTCTTTAATTTCAGGCTCCTCCTCTCTCCCTCCCTACTTCTGTAATGGCGGTAGGTGGGTGAAATCACTGGGCAAGTCTAGTCAGGAAAATATATCCTTACTACAGTCCCTATAAGCCGTTATTCATAGCCTATACATACAGTACTGCAGACTAAACGACAACAATCACAAACACAGACATTGGTTGACCAGCATCATTTTAACAGAAATCATAGTTTTAAACTGCAGCAGCGACAACTTAAGATAGTACCCAACCACAAAACGTATAAAGTTAATAGTTTAAAGGAATTTTGGTATTGCTTTTTTGGTTGCTATTTGTGTGTGTGTGTGTGTGTGTGTGTGTGTGTGTGTGTGTGTGTGTGTGTGTGTGTGTGTGTGTGTGTGTGTGTGTGTGTGT
>JACXGI010004638.1:0-40745 GCA_016801175.1 Esox masquinongy | reverse complement strand
CATGAGCTAGATTTAGCTAATTGTTACTGGGCTAACTGTTGTTGCTGGTTTAACTTTAGTTGTATAACTTGAACGCCCATCTTCTCAGGCCCAGGTAAAATATTATTTCAACCTTAGATCACTTGTTATGTGGTAAAAATATAGGTAATGACGTTGCAATTGGAAGTACTTGGACACATGACATTTCATGTAGTGGTGCATTTTTTTACTGTTGCATGCTGGACATCGAATACTTTTTTCTCTCTGACAGCATTTACTGTCCGTGGTCTTGAAACAATGTGACAGATTTTTATTGCCAAGTAAGTTTCACAACAAACTAGGAATTTGTTCTGGTCTGTTAGTGCAGCATTCTTTTTACAAAAGAAATGAAAACAATAATAGTAAAAAATACAAAACAATAAAGAATAGTGGACTGAGCATAAAAACAGCAGACTGAGCATTAATAAATTACTAAAATCAATACTGAAAAATACGTAAGGTGCCAGAATTGTCCAGTTGAGGTTGGTGTGTGTATTAGGGTTGCTCCGATACCAAAATTTTGGCTTCGGTTCGATACCAGCTCTGGTACCTCGGTATCGATACTAAATCGATACTTTAGCAACAAATAAAATACCATAAATTACAGATGAAATTAAGCGTGTGCATCTAAAACGTTATTTTGAGCATTTTTTTTTTTTTACATTTTGTTCCATACATAAATGATAACATTCAATGATGAGACATGTTTGAATAATATTGTGTCACAAATTAAATCATATGCATTTGGAACAACATGTGGTTGAGTAAACGCCTAAATGACATTTCTTGTACATGTAATATACCAATGAATTAATATCAACACTTACACTAATCCACTTTGACTACACCTTTTATTTATTAAGGCAATAATATAAGGCAATTGTATTTAATATATGTTGTCACTCATTTAACGCCAGGTTCACTTCACACATCCTCCATGTCAGCGACAAGGTTTCACGTGCTGCTAACTGAGAATGTGTGTGAACCTGGTGTAAGGGTTTAAAATGTAAAACTCATTATAATTTGAATTAATATAACAAGGCAATAATCTTGACACTTTACTTGAAATGTTTGTTATCATACTGACCTGTCGATCGTTAAATTCCTTTTATAACTCGGGATGAGCCAGGGACAGATGTTTTGCCAGGTTGGACGTATTCCGTTCTGAGGCGGCACATGTCTTCAAGCATCTTTCGCAAACTTGTGAATTTAGGTCTGTTGTTTCTCCTTTGTCGTTCGACTTGTATGCAAAATAGTGCCAGATTTCGCTCTAACCACTCTGCTTGTCAATAAGTTTTAGAACGCTCATTTATCCAATCTGTGAAGTGCCAAATTGTCTCACAGGCTGAACTGCCGTTGACATTCACCAAACTTAGCTGAACAGTGCCTTCTTGTGTTGTGGTACCGAAAATAGAAGAAATATGATACCGTACCGTTTTTATTTCTTTAGTATCGAGGAATATCAATATTACCGGTAGACCGCGCAACCCTAGTGAGTATGTGTGGAGGGGTTGTAGATTTGTCCAATTGACGGTTGTGTGTATATGTGGGGAGAGGGCTATATCCAGTTTGGCTCCAGGGGTATGTTCATGAGGCAGAAACTGTTGTTGTGGTGAGAGATTTTGGTCCTGATAGACCTCAACCTTCTCCCAGAGGAGAGAGTTCTGAATAGTCCATTTCCAGGGTGAGAGGGATCAGCCTCAATCTTTGCTGCTCGCCTCCTCATCCTGGATGAGTGTAGGTCTTGTAGAGACGGTAGATTGCAGCCAATCACCCTCTCTGCAGAGCGGCTGATGCGTTGCAGCCTGCCCTTTTTCTTGGCAGTGGCTGCAGCGTACCAGACTGTGATGGAGGAGGTCAGGATGGACTCTATGATGGTGGTGTAGAAGTGCACCATCAAAGTCTTTGGCAGGTTGAACTTTTTCAGCTGCCTCAGGAAGTATATCCTCTGCTGAGCTTTCTTTGTAAGTGAGGTGATGTTCAACTCCCACTTGAGGTCCTGGGCAATGGTGGTGCCCAGAATGCGAAAGGACTCCACAGAGTTAACTGGGGCGATGGGGGGAGGGCAGCTGGGTTTCTCCTGAAGTCTACTATCATCTCCACTGTCTTTAGGGTGTTGAGCGCCAAGTTGGTCTGACTGCACCAGGACACCAGATGGTGAATCTCCCACCTGTAGGCAGACTCGTCTCCATCAGAAATAAGTCAGATGAAGATGGTGTCATCTGCAAACTTCAGGAGCTTGACAGAGTGGTGACTGGATGTGCAGCTGTTGATGTACACTGAGAAGAGTAGAGAGGACAGGACACAGCCTTGAGGGGAGACGGTGTTGATGGTCAGGGGGTCAGACAAGTACTTCCCCAGCCTCACATGCTGCCTCGTGTTGGACTGAAAGGCTGTGATCCACCTGCATGTGGACTCGGGCACTCCCAGTTGGGATAGCTTGTCTTGGAGCAAACCGGGAATTATGGTGTTGAATGCGGAACTGAAGTCCAAAACAGGATTCTGGCATAGGTTCCAGGGGAATCCAGATGCTGGAGGATGAAGTGAAGAGCCATATTTACCGCATCGTTCACAGTACTGTTAGCTCGGTAGGCAAACTGCAGTGGGTCTAGTAGAGGGTCAGTGATGGTCTTGAGGTGGGACTTGTCAAACCACTGTGTGGATACTGGAGGTCACAGAGGTCAGTGCGATGGGTAGTTGTTAAGTCCTGTGATCCTTGGCTTCTTGGGGACTGGGATGATGTTGGAGGACTTGAAACAGGCCGGGATGCAGCATGTCTCCGGTGAGGTGTTGAAGATGTCTGTAAACACAGCAGAAAGCTGATCCACACAGTGCTTTAGGGTGGATGGGGAGACACCATCAGGCCCTGCTGCTTTTCAGGGGCTCTGGCTCTTGAATAGTCAGATAACGTCCCCTCCAGGATTGACAGTTCCATTGTAATGGCAGAGGTGGGGATGATTGGGATGGGGGATAGTGAATGGGCCCCGATGGTGGGGGGTTGGTGTTGATGGCTGGACACAGGGAGAAGGTATGTTGTCAGGACTGCCCTTTTGTCTTTCAAATCTGCAGTAGAACTAATTCAGTTCGTTGGCAAGTTGCAGGTCATTAATAGTGTGTGGGGATTTAGGCTTGTAGTTGGTAATCTGTTGGAGGCCTCTCGAAACAGAAGCAGAGTCGTTGGTTGAGAATTGTTTTAGTTTCTCTCCATACAGGCGCTTGGCTTCCTTCACTGCCTTACCAAAGCCGTATTAAGCCTCTCTACCTGTCTCTGTCCCCGCTCCTGAAGGGCTCCTTTAACGAATGCAGCCGTCTGAGGTTGGCTGTGAACCAGAGTTTTTCGTTGTTGTAGCTCACTTTGGTCCGTATTCGTATGCAGCTGTCCTTACAGAAGCTGATGTATGATGTCACAATATCAGTGTACTGATCCAGACCATTAGTGGCACACTTCAAAATGTCCCAATCAGTGCATTCCAGACACGCACACAGAGCCTCTGTTGCTTCACTGCTCCACATCTTTGACCTTCGCACAACAGACTTAGAAAGTTGTAGTTTTTGCCTGTATGTGGGTATTAGATGGACCACGACGTGGTCTGAGAATCCTAGAGCAGCGCGGGGCACTGACTGATAGGCATTGTTGATTGTAGTGTAGTAGTGATCCAAAATGTTTGCCTCTCTGATTAGATTTTAATAAACTATTTTGGGAGTTTGTGGTTTAGGTTACCTTTGTTGAAGCCACCAAGAACAACAACTAAAGAGTCCGGGTTTAACTGCTCCTCCCAGAGAATCTGTTCGGCCAGCTGCCGTTGTGTCTCATGCACATTTGCTGATGGTGGAATATAAACACTGACCAGGATAAATGAAGGGAAGTCCCTCAGGCTGTAGAAAGGTTTGTGGTTGATAATCACATCGTTGATATAAATGATTCCAGGTCAGGAGAACAGTACTGTAGTATGACTGTCACATCGTTGATATAAATGATTCCAGGTCAGGTAAACAGTACTGTAGTATGACTGTCACATTGTTGATATAAATGACTCCAGGTCAGGGTAACAGTACTGTAGTATGACTGTCACATTGTTGCCCCAGCCGTTGTTAATGTAGAAACATATTCCTACTCACTTTGTTTTGTCTGAGAGTTCTGTGTCACGATCCGCCTGGAAGATTGAGAAAGCAGGCAACTGCAGTGCTGAGTCCAGTATAGATCCACACAGCCACGTTTCCGTGAAACACAAGGTGGAAGTTAAGGAGAGATCTCTGATTTTCCCCAACAGCAGCTGAAGTTCGTCCAGTTTATTGCTGAGTGACTGCATGTTGGCAAGGAATATTCCAGGTAGCAGAGTCCTTAGTTCACGGCACCTTGAGTGTTCCAGCCACCCGGAGCGTTTACCTCACCGGCGGCGTTTCACTGCTTGGCAAAGAGCAGATGTAGCTTTGACCAGAATGTCCAGGAATTCAGTGGCTATTACAAGAAAATCCGGGAATACATCCACAGGAGTTGTTTCCCTGATGTTTTTGAGCTCCTCTCTTGAGAAAACAATGAGAAAATTGTTGCAGAACACTGATTTAACACAAAAAAATAATACAAAAAATTGCGCACCAACTAACCAAGGTGGCCATCTGCGGCGCCATCTTGGTGAATTTAAACGGTGGAGGATTAGCTGTAATTTTTTAAAATAATTTTAGGTGCCATACTCTGTCAGTTGAAACATACCAATGTTTTGGTATGTTTCAACTGACAGAGTATGGCACCTAAAATATTTCCCATGCCTACCTCCAAAACATAAACTGCCAGACAGCTTCTCTCGCTCTACTAACCCTTCCACTGCCAAACTCTTTTCAGATGCCTACAAGGCTTCTCCTCTCACCAGCAGTACTGAGGCACACTCCTCTAGCCTGAGTAGAGAGGGTTAGTCACTATGTTTAATTCCACTTGCTCTGGCATCCTGGATTCTGTTGCTCATTTTAAAAAGAGGGGACTGAAAGCTAGAGCCCAGCCCTGGCTGAATAATGTTACGCATACTCTGAGACAGGAGTGCAGAAAAGCATAGAGAAAATGGAAGAAGGGCAAGTTGCAAGTTTCATATGAAATTCTGAGAGATTGTTTAATTCAGTATCAGTTCTCTGTTAAAACAGAAAGAGAGAAATATTTCTCCGTCATTATCTCTAGGAACTCTAATAATCATAAAGTCTTGTTAAATACGATAAACACATGTTTACACCCGGTTGCTACTGCCTTTCCTGATGTGACTCCTGAGACTTGTGAAGACTTTCTGACCTTCACTGGCAGGATTGATGCCATAATCCTCCAGATCACAACCCCTCTGTTCTGCTTTTTAACCAGTTTAAACCTGTATCTGTTTCACATGTGATAGACATAGCCTCACGCATGAAGCCTACCACCTGCCCCCAGGATACTGTCCCCTCATGCCTTTTTAAAGAAGTACTGGACACTATTGGTCTCAGTATATTGTCCATAATAAATAGCTGCCTCATCAATGACACTGTCCGCCCTGTTTTAAACATGCAGTGGTCCTGCCCCATATTAAAAAAAACTGTTCTTAATCATTTCCATCCCATTTCAAAATTGCCATTCCTATCAAAAGTTCTAGAGAAAGTAATTTTTCCCAGTTTTCCTTTTTATATGAAAACCATATTCTGGATACAATTCAGTCAAGTTTTAGAGCACCCCACAGCAACTCTAAGAAGAGTCAACTCTTCTTAAGGTGTTAAATGATTTACTGCTGTTTAGGAACAATGGAAATTGTGCCACAGTTGTGCTCAAAAGTTTGCATACCCCTGGAGAATTGGTAATATATGTACCATTGGTAAAGAAAACATGAGTGAGCAGGCAAAACTGTCTTTTATTTCTTATGGGATTCACATTCAACTTTAGGTCATAACAGAATGGCAGAATCATAAAACAAAACATGGCAACAAAGAAAAAAAAAACTGACCCCTGTTCAAAAGTCTGCATACCCTTAGTTCTTAATACTGTGTATTGCCCCCTTCAGCATCAATGACAGCGTGCAGTCTTTTGTAATAGTTGTTTATGAGGCCCCGAATTCTTGCAGGTGGTATAGCTGCCCATTCGTCTTGACTAAATGCCTCGAGGTCATGCAAAGTCTTTGGTCGTCTTGCATGAACCGCACAACTGAGATCACCCCAGAGTGGCTCGATGATATTGTCAGGAGACTGTGACGGCCACTCCAGAACCTTCACCTTTTTCTACTGTAACCATCGCATGGCGAACTTGGCTATGTGTTTAGGGTCATTGTCGTGCTGGAAAGTCCAAGAGCGTCCCATGCGCAGCTTTCGTGCAGTAGAGTGCAAATTGTCTGCCAATATTTTGTGATAACATGCTGCATTCATCTTGCCATCAATTTTCACAAGATTTTCCGTGCCTTTAGAGATCACACACCCCCAAAACATCAGTAAGCCACCACCATGCATCTCGTCACTCCAAATTACAGTGTGCCAGAGGCTGTGAGGTGCGTCAAGCTGTTGTCGGGCATATTGTAACCAGGTTTTTTGTGGCATTGGCGCAGTAAAGGCTTCTTTCTGGCAACTCGACCATGCAGCTCATTTTTGTTCAAGTATAGTCGTATTGTGCTCCTTGAAACAACCACACCGTCTTTTTCCAGAGCAGCCTGTATTTCTCCTGAGGTTACCTGTGGGTTTTTCTTGGTATCCTGAACAATTATTCTGGCAGTTGTGGCTGAAATCTTTCTTGGTCTACCTGATTTTGGCTTAGTATCAAGAGAATTTTCCACTTCTTAATAAGTGATTGAACAGTACTGACTGGCATTTGCAAGGCTTTGGATATCTTCTCATATATTTTTCCATCTTCATAGAGTTCCATTACCTTGTTACGCAGGACTTTTGACAGTTGTTTTTCTGTTCCCCATGGCTCAGTATCTAGCCTGCTCAGTGCATCTACGTGAGAGCTAACAAACTCACTGACTTTTTATACACAGACACTAATTGCAATTTAAAAAGCCACAGGTGTGGGAAATTCAACTTTAATTGCCATTTTCACCTGTGGGTGTCACCTTGTGTGTCTGTAACAAGGCCAAACATTCAAGGGTATGTAAACTTTTGATCAGGGACATTTGGTTGATTTCTATTATCATTATGATTTAAAAAGGAGCCAAACAACTATGTGATAATAAAGGGCTTCATATGATCACTATCCTTAAATAAAATACATTTTTAAAAGATCATTTTTTGCATGATCAGTCATATTTTCAAAATCAATGCCTGAACTTCACAATTTCTGCCAGGGTATGCAAACTTATGAGCACAACTGTATTTGAATTCTGCTTGATCTTAGTGCTGCCTTTGACTTAACTGATCATACAATCCTTCTAGATTGTCTTAAGCTAGAAGGTGGCATTCAGGGTACTGCCCTAAAGCTGTTTACATCGTGTTTGAGAGACTGGACATTTTCTGTTACGATCAGGAATTTCTCCTCCTCTGCATCAATTACCTAGGACAGAGCCTCAAGGCTCTGACAAGAAAATGTCCTTTTCGAGTGCAACCCTTATATTGAGCAGCCGGGACGGGCCAATGGGGCGGAGCAGCCGGGACGAGCTGAGAGGGCGCTTCGGGCCGAGGTGGCGGCCCCCGGACAGGAGAGGGCGCTGCGGGCTGAGGCGGCAGCGGCCAGTCGGCGGCAGACTCAGGCGGCGGCGGCCAGTCGGCAGTGGGCTCTGGCTGCGGCTCCTGGGCAACAGGGGGCGCTCAGCGCCTTGGAGCTGGTACCTGACATGGGGGGGAGGCCTCTGGGGTTCTGTAGGACGAGGTACTGAGGCGGGTCGCGGACCCAGGTTTGGGGATCGCGCTGACTACTTGACACCCCCGCCAACCTCGGGGAAAGCTGGGACCAGCTGGCACCGAACTGGGTCCCACAGCAGTACCCCCTTTGTTGCGTCCTCATCCACCTCGTCGTACTCTACCTCCGAGTCATCCGACGAGAGGGAGTCCGATCCCAAGACTCCCTTCCAGGTGTACTCCCCTCTCGTCGGCAACATCGGAGGGGAGTAGCCAAGATAAGCTTCTGTCATGGCCACTGGTGGGTTTCCATGTGACAACGGCGGGGTTTCTTTCAAACCTGCTAGTTCCTTATTTGGGTCAGTTATTCTGTAATATTGGTGGTAGAGTGTGGAGAAACCAGGCACAGGCAGACGTACATTTGATTATTATATTTAATTAAAACAAAACACTGAATGGAAAAAACAAACTGATATAAAGCAAAGGGGCTGAAGTTATAACAGCAAAACGAAACTCACCACGTACATGCAACAATTAGCGACAATAACCGAAAACACAGGACTAGCAGAGTCCTGTGCAGGACTAACAAATTTATCCAACCAATAGCTTTTGTGTGCTCCACAGTCCCGATTAAAGTTTAAAGGAGACGTGATGTGGAATTGCCTAGCTTTAGTAGTAACATTTTTAAATCCCACATTAAGTCTTTAGCATTTGAGTCTGCAAATGGGTAGGAAGTTGTGCTTATGTCTGTCATGTCCTATGAAAATATGTTTGGTTAGCTATATGTTTTATGAATGGTTTTCTTTTTGCTTTCCTAGACACTTCATTGTACGGCACTTTGGTTGACACTTGTTGTTTTTAAATGTGCTTCATAAATAAATTTGACTTGACTTCAGAAAGCTATGGTTTAGAATATTGTCTGAGATAATGTAATGTGAATAACATGGACCAAGTACATTAAGTTCTCTGATGTTCTGTGTAATTAATGGAAGTAAATAGGTATTCTATTTCTCCCGCATAGTGTTGGATAGGCTCAATGGGGTGGGGAATTATGTTTAAAGGTGAATGTGTCAAGTATGAGTAGTGGCAGAGTGAAGCTTTCTGAAACACAAGACAATTGAAACATTTGTGTCAAGACTTTAGGAAATGCTTGAAACATTAACTCGATTCTGACATCTGCTAGTTATAAATCAAAATCAGATGTTTAACATTCATACAAACGTATTTTCACATACCGTTGTAAAATATTTTGGGGAGCAATGGCTTGGTGTGTGTGCGGAATGAAAAGGGAAATTAGAATGTGCGGTTCGTATCCCACATTTCTTTTGCCTTTTCAGTTTGCTTTTTATTTAACCACTCATCCATTACAATGGTTTGGATGATCAATGTGTGTGACTCAAAACTGTCATAGGGTGCACTGAATAGTGGTGTTTCAATTGAAAATGTTTTGTAAATTCATCAGGATTTGATCTTATGCAGAGTTGCTAAGAAGTCGGTGAAGCTATGCCCTAAACCACCACTGAAATAAGGATGGTTGAAAACAGTTCTACTTCAATTGCTAAATAAGGTGTCTAGTAGAGGTCAGTGCTTGAAATTATTGACACGAGTGCTCAGGCATCGGAGAACTGTGGAAACCTGCATGTTTCAACAAGAAGTTTGAAACGAGTTACTAACTCGGCAAACTACCACAAATGTCACACAGCTAACTCTCACAATCTTTCAGTAATCTCAAAAATATTTCTGTGTGGTTCTCTCCATACATTCAAAGTTATTGGTATTGCCACCTTGTTTTCAAAGCTTTAGACAGTCAGGTTTTTTTACACTCAACTGATACAGGTTTCATTCAATATCATGTGACAATGTGTTTCAACACCTGACGTCATGCGACCAGAAATGTTTCAAAACAAGTCTCGGGACATTACAGCCCATCATTAAGTTGGAGTCAATCAGTAAGTTTTGGTCACAGAGGAGGTGCTGCCATTTTTCTGCTTCAAGAGTGTAACTTGGACTCCTCACTCAGCAACAGTGTAAACCTTACCATTTGTGTGCTTTGCCATCCATTATTATGATTTTTACGAAGTTCAGTGCTAAGAAGAGGTAACTCGGCCCTCACTGGCTAAGTGTGTCAGTTGTCAAAAGTAAACTAGTGGTTATAAATCTCAAAAACAGCTGACCTCCTGGGATTTTCAAGAACTAGTCTCTTGCATTTACAGACAATTGTGCGATTAACAAAAAAATATCTAATGGCAGTTGTATGGGAGAAACACCTTGTTAATAAGTGAGGTCAGAGGACAGTGGACAGACTAATTCAAGCTGACAGAAAGGCTACAAGTATTCAAATAGTCTGTAGAATGTGTGAATGTACAATGCACCAAATCTTGATAGAGGCAAAGGGGGGGTCCTACTTGATACTACATAGGTATACTGCATACAGTGGCCTATGAGTGTATATTTTAAATTGGGTGGTTCAAGTCTGAAATACTGCTTGGCTGAAAGCTATAGGACTTAATAAACAGGTTGGTTTAATCTGGCTGAAAGCTGTAATATGAGACCATAATATAATATCTGCAGGCACTTCAGAGTTTTGTCCAATATACCGTAGCTAAAGAAACAAAATGAGTTACTGTCCGAATAGTTTTTGAGTTCATTGTTGCTAGACAGCTTGTTACCAGCAAGCTACTGACTTCAAGAACAACTTGTTTTTTCATTACACCACGGGCCAGCTGGGTTAGTCTGTACAGTAGCTGAGGCTCATGGACCAATGATGTAATAAGCAGTAATAAGGTCCAGACTCAGATCTTTGTAATGATACACTACAGTTTGGTAAAGTTATGGGAAGATATGTTGCTTTAAAAGTTGATCATCTGCTCTACCTAGTTCTGAGAAATAAAGGCTTAAAAGATTTTCACACTTGCCAGAGAGCTGGTCTTTGTTTACGCCCATTCAGCATAGTTCACACCCTCTTAGGTCTTAACCCCACCCAGCTCTTTAAGTATTCAAATGGGGACACTAACCTTGTGCTAAACTGTTCTGGTTGGTCTCTAACACAGAAAATATCAAACCAAATAAATGAACAAATAAAGCCACCATACATGTAATGTTACATTATTATTAACTAACTTTATAGCTAATCATCAGGTAAAGATAGCAACTAGCAAATGTTAGCTAGTGTAACTGTTTAGTTAACGCTACTTGGTAAGTTAACGTTAACGTAAGTTACCAAAATCGCAGTAACTTTCTTTCTGACAACTTTTTGAAAATAGACATAAGAATTATCTGTAGCTAGCTAGCAAACGTTAGACTTACCCTTATACATGTAGGACTGAAATTATATCCTCGGCAGACTGAAATTATATCCTCTGATTACATACAAAGTCCTTTTTTGTTTGCGTTTAGTCTGATGACATTGTTTACAACACTGCGTCTTTTTGCTATCATTCACACTCAAGGTGTTCAATACTCCAAGAATCTGTGCATCTTCCATTGCCTCTATCATAGATTCCATGGTTGTCCTTTGCTTGTAAATGTAATCCATGGACAGTTGTTTTCACTGCATGAAAAGGCCTGTTTCGGAGTGTGTCCATACAAGTAAAGATCTTTGTAATGGTGACAGGTAAAAGGCCAGTACAGAAAAGTCACAATATAAAACGATTTTAACCAGCTATAAGGAGTCAGCTCTTGACATTTCTGGAAACTCCTCAAACTTTGCACATGCAAATTAGTTCTTAACACTTGTCTTTTGTCCTCATTCTAATTTCAACAGTTTACACTCAGCAGGCAACCTAAAGTTAAAAAGCAGTATACTTAGTGTTGTACTTTTGGACAAAAAGTAGTATAGAAATAGTTCATTGAGTGAAATAACCCAGTTATTTTAAACTGTTGTATACTTGTATATAATTTAAATTAAATAATTGTATCAATTTTAACACAGTGAAATATATTTAGTAAATTATATGGTTTTAAAATAATTTTTAAATTGCAGCAAAAGTTGTTCCAAATTAATATTTTTATTGTTTACATGTGTGTGGCTGTTTACCATGGCAACAAAGCAAAAATAAAATAACAAATCAGTCATTGAATAAAAGCCTTTATAAATAGGCTGGTTGAGGATTCAGATTCACAAGAAGTTTGATGTTATATTGCAAAGTTCATGAAACAATGTCAGCTGAACAATGGCAAGATCCTTGTTTGGATATAATAATGTAAACAAAATTACTCCCGCACCCAGTCTGCGTAACATACAATAAGAATTTAATAACGTACCAAGATTTCAACAGTTTACACTCAGCAGGCAACCTAAAGTTGGTACCGATACGTTAATAAATTCTTATTGCTAGTGCGGGAGTTCTTTTGTTTACTTGAATCGACCTTAGGTCTTCTCCAAGGTCGATTCTGCCCCGGTCGATCGACATGTGTGCAAAAGTTTGGTTTCTCAGTGGATATAATAATGTGAAAACCCTATCTTCATTTGACATGACAAACAGCTTTTTACGGGGAAGGTTTTTTAATATCAGAAGTAACAGCTTTTTTAATATCAGAAGTAATTGCAAATGAAACACTGGTCAGTTGGTTATTCTCACTCTTTTCAGTCTCTATTGATTTCCTCTCTGCTTTTGTCTTAGCTTGTGTCCACAAATTTCTTTGCACTTTGTGCATACTTCTGCATCGGCCAGTTTATCTGTTGGCGATCATCTGCCTTGCGCTTTGACATTATAGCGACTTGACTCAAGTCCGTTGGAGTAAATTACGTTTAAGGTGTTAAATAAATCAAACAACGGAGAACAACAGTTTTCCGATTATGGCTCAAAACTGGACGGTGACGAACTCGGCACAGACTATATGTTTCGATGGCCAATCAAATGAATGGAAGTAGGAGGGCGTAGTGACGGAAAACTAAATAACCCAATCTGGCGAAGAAAACCAGGAGTGAGGGCGTGACGATTTTCAATGACCAGTGAAATTAAGAGGATTGGAGTTCACTACAACCCCGCTTCTTTTTTAAACTCACGAGAACGTTTTACTTCGCAATTGTTTTTTAATTGGCGGTTGTAATCAAAGTCTAACATTTCAGTAAAGCGTTGAGAATGCATTCCAGCAATTTCTATTCAACTCGCCAAGCCATGGAAATTGCTACTGAAAACGCGACAACAGTTCAAGGCAGTCCAAGTAATTTTGTTACATCAAATCAAGGTAAGAGTCTACTAAGAGCTTACTGTCTGTACATTAGCTAGCAGTACTTGCGGTAACGAGTTGTTTTGTTTTTCAGCTATCTAGCTTGCTGGGTACCGTTGTTACATACAGAAAGCAATATTAAGCGCATTGTAACTAGATAACTAACCCTCGTAAAACATTATATAGAAATATTTATACACATACAGTCAATAGTCTGGTTAATTTGATAGGTATGTATTTCTAACAGCTTGCTCGACGGAAGGCCCGGGGCCTGGTCTTCTCGAGCAAGACAAAATATCTGTAAGTTGAACGTTTAACTACAGTACCTAATATGTTATATTTGCGCGGTTTGTAATTTTATTAGAGTTTTTATCATTTGCTAATTGCCAGGATTTACCCCATTTTCATAGCGTGCGGTCGGGACCTTTCATACTGCTGGCGAGGATGAAAAGTATAGGCCGCATGAAAGGTGAATGTGAATTTATATTACTTTAAAAAAATGTTAAAATAGTTAAAAGAAATAAACCAATAAGTGCGTGGTGGCTGCGTGAAATGGAACATTCATCATGCAAATGTATTAAACAAGATTAGTCTTGGGTTGTCTGGATTGTGAGCTTTGTTTGGGGAGGAATAATTTGGCGGGAATAACACTACAATAAACGCTATACCTAGTTATGTGAATTGGTTAACAACTTGTTATTGAGTTTAACTTGATTAATAACTTGTTAATTACCATTTATCTATAGACTTATTTATTTGTTAAGTGTAGAAGTGGCATGGCAAAAAAAAAATCACATTTATTGCTTTACTTTATTGGTTGAATATGTACATCATCTGAGATAGATGGCTCCAATACTGTACTGAAAAAGGAATGTTTTGTTTTTTATATCTCAGGTAGAACAGTCGACACAACACTGGTGTGCTGGGATTAGTGGTAAATCAGATTAGTCTAAAATGTATTGATGAAGAATGGAGCTGGACTGACTTTGATGGTAAGAAATAGCCTGACTACAAACTCTAACATTGAATTAAGGATTATAAAGCATATTATAATTGCTAAAACACCACACATGACTTCTCAGATGCAGCTGCAAGCCGATACTGGACACAAAGAGAGAAACATTGTTCGTTGGAAAACCTGGACAAAGCAGTAAAGAGGGACATCAAACAGCGGACACGGCGCTGCAAGCGACAGGTTTGTTTATAAATGTGTATTAAGAAAAAACATGTTTTGAGATGTTTGTTTTATATTTGATTTGAAGTGATTACTAATTTATCTTCAAAATAAATAAAGTAAGGCCACATCTAAAATGGGTGTATATCCATTTTTATATGAAGGTAAAACAATGACAAAAGTTTTTTATTTGTAAAAAAAATGTGCACACTTGTAAAAAAGATTTGCTAACTTGGAATTACTTTTGTAGTTGTATAAAAAATGTGCATAGTATAACTAACCTGATATTTGGAATCTTGCTACTCATTAATAACACTTGCCAATGTAAAGTATGGACACTCAGGGTTTTGTTACTAAAATTTCGCTAGAACTGTGACAAAATGATTTGTATTTGTAAATCACAGTCTGCAGTAGTATGTTTCACAGAGTTTACAAGCGGATATACCCATGAGGACTCTGATCGGCACGGCATAGCTTTTTCTGACCAATGAACTGAGTGCATGGTGAGTCCGTCACCTTTTCATGTTTTAACCAATCTGAGTAGATTCTGGAACACAAGTGTTTTAACTCATAGTGATGTATTGCAGAGGAGGAAAAACAGGTTTCAGCATGGTCAGCTTTTCCTACCCGTTTGTACCTCAGTTGCTGATACTATACCAAACCTTTTATTCAGTTAGTTCAACGCGGCAATGCATTTGAAAAGTACGAAAAACTGTTTTGATTAAAAAAAATAACATGCTAAAGTACAACGATGGAAAAATAGTAATTAGCTAAGAATTGACATTTTGCATATGATTTTTCATGCTGAAACTGTACCCTGTTCTTTGGAGCAGAAAAATAAAATTAAATAAAAAAACAGTGATGACAGTCCTAGCAGATACAACAAATGTGTAGAACAGATGCAAGCACTTCATGTGATAAACAAAAACTACATGTTATGATGTGAACCATATTCAACTGGTATGTATACGCCCAAACTAGTCTAATACAAAATATGAATTGTGCAAAGTGAATTTCTATTATTCTCGTGGTAAATACATATCCATGTCAAAGGCAAAACATTAAGTAACCATGTAAATTCCTTGCTAGTTGCTAGATTTACATTTTAGTAATTTAGCTAGTAGACTTCTGTAAAACTTTGTGCATTGATCTAGCTAGGTGGAAAAATCATCTAAAAGGTTTGTTATCCCATCAAAAACTGAGGTACGTGAAGTCGACCGTGCTTAGCCGTGGTTTTCTTCCTCTGCATCACAAAGAGTTGAAACCGACTGAAACTCTGGCACTGCGTGTTCCAGAATCTACTCAGATTGGGTCTGAGTAGAAGATGAAATGTTACGTTCACTATGCATTCATTTCATTGGAAGAAAAAGTCCTCATGGGTATATCCGCTTGCAAACGCTGTGAAACGTACTACCGCAGGCTGTGATTTATAAATAAAAATAATTTCATCATAGTTCTAGCAAGATTTTAGTGACAAAACTTTAAGTGTCCGTGTTTTACGTTAGCAAGTTTTATTAATTATTCCAAATATCAAGTTGGTTGCAAGTATGCACATTTTTTATACAACTACAAAAGTAATTACTTGTTTGGAGATCTTTTTTACAAGTGTGCAACATATTTTACAAATAAATAACTTATGTCTCTGTTTTACCTTCATAATTTTAGTATGTATTTGAATTTATCCCAACACCTTTAGCTTCCTTAATTAAATGTGAAGCGTATGACTTGCTGTAATGTTTGGACTGCTCTAGATTTTTACAGTTTGACATTGTACTGTTTTGACATTGTCAGTTTATTGTCTACTGTACTTTCACAGGCTTTGGCTAGTTGGCTGAAAGAACTCTTGGCTGAAGAGAAGTTGCAGTTTGCCGGGGCAACTGAGGACATGGTGTCTGATGTGGAGACTGACCCCGGTGGATTTTTGGTTTCCTGTCCTAGCTGGCGCTTTGCTGAGTTTGAGTACCTGATCAAATCAGCTGACGAATGAAGGAGAGCCAACCGCTCTTATGGGGAGAAGAGGCATCGCCAAAACGACCTCCACAGCCCTACCCTGGATACCTGATTGCTCAGAACATTTAAAGAGAAGAGAAGCTGTGGTTTACCGGGCAACTGAAGACATGATGTCTGGTGTGGAAACTGGATTTTTGGTTTCCTGATCAAATTAGCTGACCATCGAAGGTCACTTGAACTGGACTGATTTACACACACACACACACTCAAGTCTTAATTGCTGCTACCAGACACTCTACTTTATATAGTTTTTAGTATCTTTATTAGGCTGTAGTTATTTTGTTATCCATTACTTAAAATGTTTTGCTATTTGTTTATAGCCTTTATATTGGTGCATTGCTGTGAGGTTAGTATTGCGTAAAGGTTTTATTCACATTGACAATTTATTTTCTATTGTTACTTCTCAAAATCTGTACATTATTCCAAACTTGTCCCCAGTGTCCTTTTAAGAACTTTCTATTCTTGTATTGCTGTGTGGGAACCTGCAAGCAAGCATTTCCACTTTAAACATAACTATTTGCACCATCTTTAATTACATTGCTGTTTTTAGTAATGTGTCCCAATATTTATTTGATTTGAATTAATATACGTAACATTTTCTTGTAACCCTGTTAAATTGTTTGTATACTTTAAAGAACGTTCTGTTGCTGCATCGCTGTGAGGGTACATACAAGCATTTTCTTGTCAAACTTGTTTACGCTACTTTGACAATTGTACATCTGTTTATTTGTACACATTCATTGTGAAATACTGTATTTTTTACTGGTATACGCTGTGTAAATGGTATACGCTGTGCTGAATAAATATGGGGGGGCAGGAAAAAGAACGGGGGGATAAGGGGGTGTTACAGGGTAAAAGTCGCAAAATATCCTAATGTCTTTACTGGTGGACACTTGTTAAAAGTCAAGGTCTGGAATCATTGCCAGTGACAATGTGTCCTCCATTGATATGTTAATACCTCACAGCAGGGGGTGGGGTTGTAACAATGGTGAGGTTTGTGTGTCGCGATATGTCTTAATGCCCAGTGGTGGGGTTTATTTAAAAGTAGGGAAGTGTAGAAGAATGTCCCATGCTGGAGCTGTTGCCAGTCAGGATTCTAACTGTTCTTGACTGTTGATAGTTCCTTTGCGGTTCCTCTTCGTGAAAAGTTGCGACATAAACCGTCTTTGGAGTGTTGAGTAATTAAAGACTAGTTCTCATGACTGGCCTGGAATTGGCAACATTCGTAAGAGGTGTCAAGATAACTAGGACTACGAAACGGGTATTTGGCGCAGTGTTTATACAAGATGATCCAGCATTTACTTACATTGCAATGAAATGCCTCCACTTTGCCTACAACGTTTCAAACAATATCCAAGTCTGGGATTTCCTCATCGTAGTTCGATTCATCGTCTGAGTCATGGTGTCACTGTCCTCCAGAAAGTAGTATCTCACAACTTGTTCCCACTGAGATTTGTTCATAACACCAGCTAAATTCAGGGCAGCAGTATGGTTCACAGCTGTTGCAACGCGATCGCAGTTGTCTGCTTTTGAAAAACCCGGGGTTGCAATTCTACTGAACCAGTATGGGTGTTATGACAGAAACTGGTGATTTGGCAGACCAATCAGAACTCCGTGTGTGAGTCCAACCCTTTCTTTATCTCAGCCAATCATGTCTAGCAGGAAAAGTCCTGTATTTTCCGTCGGTTAAAGAAGGGTTTCAGTTTAAAATTTTATTCATATTTACACTTTGCATACTAGTTTGTTGTTAAGTCACATTAAAGATCATTTCATCAAGAAGTTTCTGCAAAAAAGAACAAATGTCCCAGAACATGTTTTTCTTCTGACAAACGGCTCTCCTGAAAAGTAGTGACATGCGACATAAGCTCCCTGTTCCTGAATTCTGTCGCAAATGTGGAAACACAATTAGAACAGAAACACCAGTAACGTGCTGCTGCTCAACAAGCTCAAACTAACGTCTTCAAAGTAATAGGACACAGGCCCATTTCCTATTTTCCTTGAAAATAGGAAATGGAATCAAAGCTAATATTTGTGGTGTTCTCTGTAAAAGATCAAGAAAAACTAACATGTATTGTGGGTTGTTTGACCAGTCCTCATGCATAAGTGACTAATGCTCGGAGGAAGCAATTACATTGCCTTTTAGCAAGAACTGGTCAAAACGCACATTATTTTTTTCCCCCACCAATTATCTTACTGTTATGTAGTTAGCTAGCTAGCACGATTATGTGCAGGCTGTGCCTGGTTGTTACACAAACTTTAGTATGTTGCAGAGCTGCTGCAGTAAACAAACATAGTAAAAGTGTGCTTACTAAATGACAGTCAAGCAATTCCGTAAGACTAAGCACGATTGGTAAGTATCAACATCAATCTCCTACTGGTGTGCATAGGACTATTAGATAAATCACACTTTTTCTATGTGTATGACCATTCTGAATTCCATTTATAAGTACAAATGTTAGATAGTTTGTATGCAATACAGTATTTAAAATGTAGGCCTTGCTCTTTCAGATTGGTTCACTTAAAAACATGCATATGTGCAGGTCCCAGGAATAGAACCTAATCCATGATTATTTGATATTGAGGTAATCTGATCTAAACTGCAGATAATTTACATTTAAATTACATTTGGTTTACAAATAGTTTAAAATATCCCTCTTCATGTAGATTTGTCTATACTCCTTTAAGAAAGCCACAAATCTGCACCAGAAATTAAGAACGTAAGGCATAAAGCCTACTTCATTTCTATGGCAGAAGTGAAGCCTAATCAGACATGCCTGCTTTAAGCATTCTCTTAGCACTAGAACCACCAGGCCTTTCAGACCAACAGTATTTGCCAGAGCCGAACGCTGTTTTTCGTCATTATCATACGAATCGTCCCTATTAGCATACACATTTTCCTCCGCAGCAACACCATCCAGCCAGAGCATCAGTTCATCTACTGGGTCGTTATCAAACTATATTGAATAGCCTAAAAATAATGATTTAGAGAATTTGTTTGTTTTAAATGGTTAATGAAAAATAAAAGTATGTGTTTGTATTGAAGGTCTTATCATACGGAAAAAAAACGGTTATTCCTAAGAACACTGGCTATAGTATTTTCATTCATTTATTAGGCCCTACAAATGTACAAAATGGAAATTACACAGCACACTTCAATTATTCAAAATAGATCCCTGAGAATTTAATTTTCATTTTGATCTCATTTTGATGATAAAATAAGTAAAATAAGAGACACTGGCTGTTTATCAATTCACTAAGAATGTACTTGTGTTCTTGAGAGGAACGTTCTTGCCAAGTGTCCTTGAGGGAATGGTCTTGCAAGATTGTGAGGACAGAGAACGCACCTCTCTAGATTGAGAAACATATGTGCTTGGCTTGTGCAATTGCGCAATGCCCTGGGCTCAGCTGGGTGCAAATCATTTAAGTAGCGACATGAAAACACTGGCATTATCAGCGCAACATTTGATACACTTTTGTTGTATTGTGTTTGTGTATTACATTTGTGTTTAATGTAGGCTCCTACGTAATAAAGTTAAAGACAAGCTCAAGTGTCATTTCACTCATTTCATAGAATGCGTACTAAAATGCTATTTAATGTTAGAAGTGTTATGATGCCCCCGTGTGAATTGCCTTGATGATACCTCCTCTCTACATATGGAGATATATTTGTGTACCTCATATCTATTTAGCCTGTCTATCCAATTGGTTGCCTATCTTTTTCATCAGCTTGTTCCCGCTGGTACCTCATTAATTTCACTAGTACATTAACGAGCTACCGGCAGAAAAAAGCTCAGGTAAAAGATAGTCAAGACAACCAAGTAGATATACAGCTCCAGAAAAAATGAAGAGACCACTGCACCTTTTTCTTTCCTTTCCAAAAATGTTGAAAAGGAAAGTTTGAGTGAGGAACAGAAGTGTTCAATTTGCAATGGTCTCTTAATTTTAACCCTTCTGTTCCTCACTCAAAACCTTCCTTTTTCGAAAAAAAAGGTGCAGTGGTCTCTTAATTTTTTCCAGAGCTGTATATATAGGAGGTAGCTGAGCAAAGGCACCTGATCCAAAGGGCCAGAGTGAGATGAAGGAGGATGGCAAGGCTGCATCATATGTTGGCACTTGTCTTTCTCAATTTAAGTGATGGAATAGTAACCAAACTATTTTACTTAAGTTGAAAACTTTAAAGGAATTCCCAACCATATCATGAAGTAAATGCCTTATTGGCGTTCCCTATTGGCAACTGCCTGTTTCCAATTCCACAGGCTGAATCAGAGCAGTTTTAAAAGCAGGGTTCCCACTCTAAGTCAACTGTCAAATTCCCTGACTTTTCCCTGACTTTCACTGACTAAAAAGCTGAATTTCCATGACCTATAATGAACGGAAAACCAAGCAAGAAAACCTTTTTGCAGAGCACTGAGCAGACAAAACACCAGCCCTCAGTATTTTAAACCCACCAATTTGCGAGCTTTATTTACTAGATCACACGTTTTCAGTACAAAACTAAGTTTTCACTGCTTAAACATACACACCGATCAGCCATAACATTATGACCACTGAGAGGTGAAGTGTTTAACACTGATAATCTCGTTATCATGGCCCCTGTCTGTGGGTGGGATATATTAGGCAGCAAGTAAACACTGTGCGACTTTGACAAGGGCCAAATTGTGATGGCTAGACGACTCAGAGCATCTCCAAAACTGCTGCAGTGGTCAGTACCTATCAAAAGTGGTCCAAGGAAGGAAAAGCGGTGAACCGGTGACAGGTTCTGGGCGGCCAAAGCTCATTGATGCACATGGGAAGCGCAGGTTGGCCGGTGTGGTCCGATCCAACAGACAAGCTACTGTAGCTCAAATTGCTGGAGAAGTTAATGCTGGTACTGATAGAAAGGAATCAGAACACACAGTGCATCGCAGTTTGTTGCGTATGTGCTTACAATGGGCACATGAGCATCAGAACTGGACCACGGAGCAATGGAAGAAGGTTGCCTGGTCTGATGAATCACATTTTCTTTTACATCACGTGGATGGCCGGGTGCGTGTGTTGCTTACCTGGAGAACACATGGCACCAGGATGCACTATGGGAACTTTGACACGTACCACCTACCCAAACATTGTTGCAGACCATGTGCACCCTTTCATGGCAACGGTATTCCCTGATGGCACTGGCCTCTTTCAGCAGGATAATGCGCCCTGCCACAAAGCAAAAATGGTTCAGGAATGGTTTGAGGAACACAACAACGAGTTCAATGTGTTGACTTGGCCTCCAGATTCCCCAGACCTCAATCCAATCGAGCATCTGTGGGATGTTCTGGACAAACAAGTCCGATCCATGGAGGCCCCATCTCGCAACTTACAGGACTTAAAGGATCTGCTGCTAACGTATTGGTGCCAGATACCACAGCACACCTTCAGAGGTCTAGTGGAGTTCATGCCTCGACGGGTCAGGGCTGTTTTGGCGGCAAAAGGGGGACCTATACAATATTAGGCAGGTGGTCTAATAATGTTATGGCTGATCGGTGTAATGCCCAATTAAGATGATGCTCCTGTCAGCTTCATGTGGGTAACATGCTTCTTACTGTTTGTGTGGCTGCGAAGTGCTCCTTCTCCCATATTTTATAGATTGATAGTAGCAGAGGCGTCGCTAGGATCACAATACATTTGGGGCTTAGCCCACCCCACAGCCCCGCTCGGGACAGAAAGTACAGGGATTTGAATGTACATGCGGAAAATGTCGATGTACACGCTAGCGGCCTACACGTCTACAATGTCATAATGCGCGATCAGAATTATAGATGAATAGATCAGGGGCTATTTCTTTATTATTATTTTTTTTAGTCAATTTGAGACCTATTAATAAAAGATCCGAGGCTATAGCCCCGGACGCCCAGGCTTAACGACGCCACTGGGTAGTAGTTTTACAAACTTTACATTTAACTTTTCTGTCATCTACTTTAAACACCCAGTTTTTGAAGTCATCATTACGTAGCTCTTCAAATTTACATTTACATTTTCGTGGCATGTTTGCCTTCGTTAGCAGGTACAGGAGACCTCATATCTTGACTCAAGTGATTGCCAGTTGACGAGCAGGAAAGGGATAAATGGACGCTGAAAAATTAAGTAGCCTAACCATAACAATACGCAATATGGGAAATGCATGAAATAACCAGATAAAGAAGAATACTGCATGGAAAATACATTTTGATAAATGGCAACTAAAATTTAAACATCCTACAAAATTCCCTGATATTCCATGACTTGGACTAAAAAATTATAAAATCCCCTGACTTTCCATGTCTGGAATATACTTTTTAAAATCCCATGATATTCCAGAAATTCCATGACCAGTGGGAACCCTGTAAGAGGTCCAAAACATCTTGGACCACAAATTACTCAGCATAGCAATGACAATCAACCACTTCATAATGAGTTAAGGTGCTTAGAATGATCAGTTATGAACATTTATAAACAACACAATGTGGAATAATGGTCTAAAACCCTTTGTTGAACAAAATCAAACAGCATTACTTTCAGAAGATGGTGGATATCCATGCTTGCGGCATCCTGCGGCTGTCATCACCCCGTTTTGAAAGAAAAGAAAAGTCTGAGTTCACTACCAACACTGATTTGTTTACAACACTGATCAAAGACTTAGACGTATACATGATGAAAACTGATCTTGGTAGTGGACTTAAACAACACAGTAAATAACAACATTACCAAATAATGTAACTGTACACCATTTCTACACCATTATGTATACCACCAAGATGTGTTGAGGCCCGGTTCAACGGCCACCACACTAAGACAAGGTGCGTAATCGAGCGCATGTTTGGCATGCTGAAAACCCACTGGAGATCCATCTTTCTGAGGGCTTTGGAAGTGCGTCCTCTGTTTGTACCCAAGGTGGTTGCTGCCTGCTGCATTCTCCACAACCTTTCCCTGATGGTGGGTCCCTCAGCAGTGACCCCTCCTGCCTCCACCCCTTTCTCTGATGGTGGGTCCCTCAGCAGTGATCCCTCCTGCCTCCACCCATTTCCCTGATGGTGGGTCCCTCAGCAGTGACCCCTCCTGCCTCCACCCCTTTTCCTGATGGTGGGTCCCTCAGGAGTGACCCCTCCTGCCTCCACCCCTTTCCCTGATGGTGGGTCCCTCAGCAGTGACCCCTCCTGCCTCCACCCCTTTCCCTGAGGGTGGGTCCCTCAGCTCCTTAAGGCAAAGGTTCAACTTTAAGTTGTAGAGTTGCTAGGAACTTGGACATTTGTGTATATCATTTTAAATATGAAATCATGAGGATTTTGCATTAAACAAAAAATCTAATGAAAGCACTCATCTTGTTACAAATTGCATAATCTGTGGAAGTGCTAACAAACAACGGGTGTTGGGAACTGTACGACACCATAATAAGCATCATCACATCTGACTTTACAATTGTTGAGGGTGTAGCCATTGCGGTAGATAAGCATTACTTTTTTTCAATTGTTTTAATTTACCTTGTATTTTTCTTTCAAATTGTTCTACTTTTTTCCGTTGTTTGGCTGTTTTAGGAAACTCTGCCTGATTCATGATGGGTCTGGGAAAAACAAAGTGGAAGTCACATCAGGACAGTGTAAATTCACATGGTAACTATTAAGGGAAACTGATTAATATTAAGCAATTCCATCTCTAATTTGCTATTTTTTCATTTGTAAAAAATATTGAGTAAAAACTAGTGAAAGAGAAACTAGAGAACTAGTGTTCTACATAAAATGCCATTTGGCTGGCAGCAGCAGGTGCCTATTTTCCACCAGCTACTACAATGTACATCATACCTGAACTATCATGGCTACGATAACTTTTTTGTATTTAAGTGAACCTGTAATATTTGCCAAAATTATATTCATTATAATCTACTCACTCCCATCCAGTTTTGGAAGAATTCCTCTTCCCAGTGAAGAGGGTCTCATTCGCCCCCCTCCACTCTACGAAGTCATCTTCTCAGGAGTCACTGAATAAAATATTAATGTGAATATGACTGGTAGAAGGTTGTATGGAGACTATAGCCATATTCATATGATCGATGACATCCTTATGAGTGAAAATCAACTGCAAAGCTAAAAAAGCTGTCCCTCTACCGGTAATTACTTAGCTAATGTTAAGTAGCGTCTCCACTGCACTGAACAGAATAACGCTAGCTAGCTAATCGAAAAGTCGGAGCAAATTTACAAATGAGCTGTTTCTTAATTAAAATAAGCAAATATTCAGCGACTACAATGCCCATTTCTCATCACATTTTTTTTCAGATGCTGATTTACAGGTACCATTTACCTGAAATAAGAAAAGTAAAACTTACAGTTGTGAAGTTTGTCCGGCTCTCCTGGCATCTTGAAATGACTTCTGGGATATCAGATGCGTTCTCGCTGGCCAAGTCACCAGTCCATGCATCCTTGATAAAAGGGGTGTATCAAGAACACATCCGGGTATTTTAGGCGTTCTTGGTGACTTGCGTTCTTTGGATTGGAACACTACTTGGGCCATGACAGATGACGTCAAACAGGTTCACGAGAACACAACAACGGAAAAAAATGGGGATTGATAAACAGCCATTATCGACCAGGTTGCGACAATCAAAGAATATCCGCATTCACGGAACACCCGGGACTCTCCACTATTATGCACACCTGTTCCTCATCACATCAACCCGGACTTCCCATCATTATGCACACCGGATCCTCACTACTGCAGCCTATAACTGTCCTTGTCTTTGTCAGTGTCTTTGTGTAGTCTCCTAGTTGTCCGTGTGTGTTCGTTGTTTTTCTCACCTAATGCGCTTGTTCCTTTGTATCAGTTCCAGCTGTTTCAACCTTCATTTCAGCTTAGTAATCCCTTGTTTTACAATTCATCTGGCACCTGGTCTCCTTGTTTACCACACCATGACATACATGAATAAAGAAATATAATATATTATAATTATATAATAATTACACTCAAATTAGATTAGCAGTGTAAAAGGATGATCAAAGGATGACTTACAGTAGTGTCTCACAGTGGCATTTGCGGTCGCCGTTGATTTGTTTATTTATTTTTTTTGCAAGGAGGCTCAGGCATTGGAGATGGCAGCTCAATATCAGAATCAGATAAAGACCCGACAACCAAGACGTCGATTTAAGGATCTATTCCTGATCCTTCATCTGACTCTAACTCATCTCAGTTTTGCAGCATCTGGAATGCTGTGTCAGGGTGTCAAATTGTTGGGTTTAGTTTGCTAATTTGAACAAAACGCGATAAATTGTGTCTGAGTTGTGTCTGACTTGCTCACCGAGTTCAGATATATACAATTTCTACCCTCAGTAGCCTACATGAAAATATAGAAAAGTAATTTGTCGATTGTATTGATGAAAAACAGTAATGTGTATTACATTTGTTGAATTGATAATTGGTGATAGTTGGTATTTCGTTTCATGAATAATTATTTAGCATAATACATTTGTAGAGTCTTAATCTTCAGTAAAATAAGCAGAGAAAATTTTGAGTGATCATTGGGTGTTTACACAATTTTGTTTCTCTTTCTCTCAATTCTCCCCCCAAAAAATAACGTGTAATACATTTGTTGAATTGATAATTGGTGATAGTTGGTATTTCGTTTTGTGAATAACTGTTTAGCGTAATACATTTGTAGAGTCTTAATCAGTAAAATATGCAAAGAAAATTCAAACAGGGATCATAGGATGTTTACATGATTTTGTTTCTCTTTCTCTCCTAAGATAAACAGTAACATGTAATACCTTTGAATTGGTAGTTGGCTATTGGTAAAGAATGAATGGTATTTCATTTCTTAAAATATTTAGATTTACATTTTAGATTTACATTTGATGAATTAGACAAAACAAGAAGCTGAATCTCCTATTGAAAAATGGTAACATGTGATACATATGTTGAATTGGCAAGTAGCCTATATCGTTTGTATTATGTTTCAATAATAGCCTAATTAAATTGTTGAATGGTCATGGAAATCTTGTATTTCATTTGTAAGTTCATTCAAATTCAACCAAGACTCTATCATTCATCTGGGAGTATTGCACATTCATCCATTGATGTCATGCGTTCAGTGAGGGGTGATTAGCACCTGGGTACCAATGCTAAGTGCCATGGGCTGTTGGCCCACGGAAAACGGTGTAAAAAAAACAGGTAAATAGTCTCGAAATAGTTTTCTGTGTGTTTAGAATTTTGACAACGGAACAATGTAATATACGCCTATTTAAGAAAAGTCATGGAAGGAGGAGTGTGTAGCTTTCAAAATGGCAGTTTTATTTTAATTATAAACTTAAACGCCAATTCCCGTTGGCATTTGGCGTTCCTGGTGTTAGACAAATTGAAATTATACCAATTGAAATAATATCAAGTGCTAAAAATGCAGCAGTAGTCTAAAGGTTCGACACAACCGTCTTGTTTAGAAACAAGCTTCCCTTAAATGAGAAAGGACTTCTGGCGTTTTTTTCATGAAGTCTGGCTAGATAATAAATAAAGATGCAGTGCTAATTATGATGCAACCATGTGCCATTCAAATGTATTATTCAAGCCGTGCTGTTGCTCCAAAGTCAAAATTCCATGTGCATTTTGAACAAAGCTATTGCTCCGATTCCAAAGTCAAAATTCCAAGTGCATTTCACAGGTCACATTTATAATTGAATGTTCAAAAACTCGAGATTAGGAAAAGTTTCATGCCAAACTTGACAGTTCTTCAATGCCCACCTGCTGCTGCATGGAGGTTGAAAACCCCTACTCTAGACAGGTGGTTGTATGCACTTGATTGATCGGCATAGGTTACACCAGTGGTTCCTGGGGGTACTTGGCTAATTTACTGGGGCTTCTTGAGATGAGTCATGAGACCATAGACTTACTGGTAAAATGAACAAGGAGGGGAATGTAAGGGGTAATTTCAGTTGATCTTACAGTAAGAAACAAAGATTGTGGTTTACACAGTCTGGGTGATTATTTTTGTTTGACTTTCCTCGGGCACATATAGTCGTTTTTTAATACCATACTCAACATGTTTGGACAACACCTGGTAGGCACTTCCATGGGTGCCTTATATAGTAGCAATTTTACAACCCCCAACGTTTTTATTTAGCATGTCAGTTATCTTTTTTGTTGGATCCCTTGTCAAAACGTTTCTTTGTACGTGCACCTCAATGGCAGAAGCAGCTTCCCTTTGAGGCTAGAACTGTCCCCATCCATTTTCAGTAAACAGAATCTAAAATATCTCCACAGTCACCCCACTTTAGCCTTCGCAAACTAATACTTGCACATTTTCATTATTTGTTTGGTCTTCCTTCTAGCAGACTTTGCTGATAGCTAATTCATTGAGAAGGATGTACTTCTCCTGAGTTAAGGTTTGTTAAAATGTATGCACTGACTGTAAGTCGCTCTGCATAAGAGCATCTGCTAAATGACTAAAATGTGAAATCCCTTTCTCTTAAGCATTAATATGTTGTGGTTAGTGTGGCATGAACGCACTCTCTCTTGTACCAGTGTCAAGCCAACACCCCAGATAGAGCCACCTGGCCTACACCTGCCAAATGGGGCCCAGGTGTATCTCTCCCCATTATATTAGATATTAGAGAAAAATACCGTGTAATGATGAAGACTTGATTATATACTGTATATGTTGTTGAAGTGCCATAATCAACAAAGTGGAAAGGCAGATCATTGAAAAATAAGTTTACAACAGCTTTGAAATTTACTAAAAATCAACACTCCAAAATGTTTGTCCAGTCACTGATGTAATAATATCAACAAAAGGAATGGTTTATTAACTGCTTACACATATGCGCTAAGAATTTAGTGCTTCTGTTCCCATCTAAAGGCCTGAATGTTGATTTTCAAATTAAAATAAAAATAATTGTTAAAAATATTAACTATAATATTAAAAATGTAGTTTCAGAGTAAAAATAATAGTTTCAGAGTAATATCAAAGTGTTGTACAGAGTGACCGATTTAAACAGATCTTGTGGTTTGAAATGAAGCAGGCAGTCATAAGTGCAGACAGGATATTGACAATCTGAAAGTATTATACATGGAGGAGTGGTTTAAGGTTTAATCTCTCACAATAATTCTTCATAAAATATTTAAGATATTTGAACCCATGCTGGAGCTGTACATGTGCATTGGAGACCGCTGCTCAGAACTCTGGACAACCCTACGCAACTCAATTCATTTTAAAGTTGCCGACAGATAGGGGCCTATCTTGACTCTATTATGAAGTAATTCCATCCTCAACTGGAAATTCTCGTATAGGTTGGAGCGCCAAAGAAAAATAGGTTAATACATATTTCCGAATTAGGGATGGGAATTTTTGGGAATAGCTGAGAAAAATAACAACAAATAGGGAACTGAAATACACTGTTAACATGCTAACATCAGCTAGCATATGTTATGTAAGTAATGAGCACGAACAGGCATAAAAATATTTATTTCAGGAAGACTACCAACTCGCTTGTTGAGAGATGCTTTTCACTGAAAGCTGGTGACGTTGAGGTTTGCCCTTAAATTAATTTGCTTTCACTTTGAGCCTCTCTTTACCTCTCTTAAACAAGTCATTGGACATCTTCCTTTTATCTTTCATTTTTTTGTTTTCAGTTTCGACACCTGGCATGCCACATATGAACAGGTGGAGTATTCCAGCGTCACGTATGTTATATTTTGGCCAGTTGTTAGAAATGATGTTTTGCCATTCTGATGACGTGACTGATCACAACAGACATTTATAAACAATAGTGCTTATTGACAAAGGTATGGCCCTTTGGTTTTTGTATTAATAAAAATAGCAGGTTGATGTTTTTTCTTATCTCCCCAGCTAGCGTAATGCCAGTCACACTATAACACTCAGATTATTAGTAAATAAATATCAAAATACAACTTTGACTTTACTCACCATCACAATAACAGGTGCTAATACTGCATTGAAACGTAACTCGTTTGTTTTCCTGAGTCTTCCTATTGATAGTTAGTTGCAATAGGTTCTTGTTGAAAGAGAGCACGCAGTTGTTTGAGATCCACGTCAAGGACCTTCTTATGGCTGCTTTTCTTCCGTACTCCTTTGAACCTGCTCAGTTCACGGGACCTGGCATGCCGAGCTTGCACCGTTACCCTCTGGTGAAGACTTCAATGCTACAGGCCTTCACTGGTCCTTAACCAAAGGCTTTGAAGTGAGTTTCAAAGGTACATCAAAGAGTGCCTGGGTAGAGATACATGATGTCACATCTAATTTGGTTATAGATCATACAATCTGATCTTAGAAGTAGACTGCTAGACTTACAGTAGCCTACTGTATACACTCTTAATTATTAAATATGTATAGGTAGTAGTGGTCTGTTTGGGCTGAAAAGGCCCTCGCATTTATTCTGATCGTTCGCTTTCAAAATACATTCCATGTTACTGAGAATTCTCAAAACAAATTGACACAGGCATTTATGTGTCAATACATTCTAAATAAAAAATCCTAATGAACAATCCTGAGAATGTTTCAAAAAATATTTCTGAAAGGTCAAAGGGGCTAGGCTGTTGTGTTAATCAGCAATTCTGAAGTGCTAATCAGCTATTCTAAACACACCCATTACACAGCCATTTGAATGCTACATATTTTCATACAAAAACTCATTAACTGCCTATTGCTTGTCAAAACCACACACTCACAACATCTGTGGTCTATTGCTGGACTGTCACTCTCCTCTTGTGAATGCCTGTTTGCCACACAATACGATGAAACAAGTTAATTAATTTGGGAGAGTCAAAATGGACTGACAGGCAATTCTATAGTGTTTAAATGTGTGAACGCAAGTTCAAATGTAAACTCTGTATCTTGGAAAACCCATATCTTTGTTAACTGTGAGGGGAAATCATTTATGATGCATGTTTGCTCAGACATGAAAGCAATTTTTCAATTATCACTAAATGTGGAATCATTGAAAAAAAATGTGGAATCATAGCGACCCCGGTTTTATATTTGGTCACTGCTGGGAGCGTGCTCAAAGCATTTTTGAGCATGCTTTTGTGGCACAGTCAACAGCAAGCAGGGCTTTGGATTAGAACGTTCAGGGTTCGAACTGCATTCTCTGCCTGTTTCTTTATGTTATGTTAATCTCAGGCTTGTGGTTCTCCTCTTCTCAGGTCGGCCAGATGTTACTACTATCCCCACTCTGAGGAGGCTTGAAGCAATCAGGTTACTGCAAAATGTTAACTGAGTCCTTAACAAACAGCAATATCATAATGAATTTAGAGAATTAGGTACGATATGGTTTTGATTGTAATATTTACAGAAACTGCTGGATCTGTGACCTCCAGGGACTCATCTAAAAGTAAGCTGCATGTCTGCATCTTCCACTGGGGTGACATTCACCTCACTGAAATAGCTGAGAACCTCAGAAGCAAAGTAACCACTTTATGAAAAAAGTGGATCAATGCAGTAGAACGTGCTCCTGGAACATTTAAAAAAAAAAGGGCTTTCATGTTTATGAGTTGACTTTTAGAATTGTGTTAGTCTCACAAGAAACAAACACACAAAATCATATAGGCACCAAAGTCACCGCCTGACAATTGTTAGAAATCAACCATTCGTATAGTGGTGAAATAATGATCGCATACCCGGTCGCCAAGGGAGAGAGTAATTCAGTTATTTATTGCAGAATTTGATAGTCTATTGTTCATGATGTCACAGACTCAATGTTACAAACTCAGTCTACCAACTGGATCTCAAAGATTCTTCCGATCCTCCTCTACTTTATAGACATCGCAGGACAGAATACACAACACAGTACTGTAAGCCCATTGGCTAATTACTGTTGCGCTTTGTCTGAACGTGACTTCCTGTATACGGATAAACAGATGTTCTGTTATCTAAATGTAACAAGCATACATTCATACACTTCTACACAATGTAGCTGCACCATTGCGACCAGCGTTCTAATCTATGTTGTGGCATTCCGACTGTCCCCAGCTGCAGGGCTCTGTTATAAGGCATTGCAAACTTGCTCAGCACAGTCTGGGGTTGGTGGGGTGGGCGATGGATAGAGCTGCCTTGTCTTGTTGTCTCCTGTCTCTGCCTCAGGGCAGACGCATTTTGGATATTTGTGCTACGATAGTACGGTTCCCTGTTTTACATGCATACATTCATATTTTCACAGTAAGTACTGTTACTAGGGCAGTATGTGCACATAGACATGTAGGAGACTGAGGAGACTTTCTACAATTCTCCCAAACCTGCCCTATATTTAAAGGCCATTATCGCAAATTAGACATCACTAAATTGGATGCTGGCTGGAGAAAAACAAAGTAGATTAAAGAATTACATACTATTACAAACTGCTAGTGTAAGTACGGGAAGTGTGTCTATGGAATTGAGAGAATATGCACTGGCACTAGTAGTTATATAGGTTTTGAAAATTACCTATGATAAATAGACAAATCCATGATTATATGGCCCAACTGATTAAAAACCTATAAATATAGGGCAAGCTAAGCTTTCTGTGTATATGATATTTAGATTGCTACAGAAGAAATTCATCTGTATGTGTTTCATAACCTCATCGACACAGATAGCAGAAAATTATTTTGATGGGAAATCCTCAGTGTTACGTGTGTTTAAAACCACTCACTGTAAATAAGATTATATCCACATTATAAGCCAGCACTATTCATCTTAGACCATTTTCAATTTGGTATTGTAAGTCCCACATACATCAATCAAAGGATAGAAATATTAATCTACAGCAGATAGATTGAAATATGATCCATATCACAGGAGGCATCTTTATCTTCGTATGTTACATTTACCAATGTGGTTCTCAGGGCAATTAGTATTATTCTGTATGTAAATCTGTGCCACTCCATTTATGAAATGATTTACTACATTCTGGTTACATTATGAACAGTAAAGTAGTCAATAAAAAATCATGCAAATTAGAAGAGGAATATCTATACGTCATAATTAATTTTACAATGGTATACTAATCAGATGAAGTAATCTAAGTCTTTGGAAGATACTTTATACATATGACTTTTCTCTGAGACCAGGGGCCGTATTCACAGAACTTTTTATCTTACCGCTAAGAGGTCTCCCAAATAGCAGTAAAAGTTTCTAGCTTAGAGTTTCTTCTTACCTACTTATTCACAAAGTTGCTGAGACCAACTTTTACTAAGGAATGGGGAGAAATCTTAAGCTAACAAAAAGGGTGGGGTTGACCCCGTTGCTATGGATGATGTTGTGTTCCATGAACAAGCCTACTTATTATGCCCACAGTGATTGGCTGACGGATCTCTGTCAGTGAATTCATCATATCAATACTGTATAAGGATGTGTCATGTTACCATATTGAAATAAAGATATTCAAATAAAAATGTAGGCTAAGTGTCATTCATTAAACATGAAACCAAGAATGATATACTGACTAGTCAAGTATATGTCCAGCTAAATGTCAGCCTCTTACATGTCTGGCAGCTCATAAACAATAAGCAGATATGCATTGAAGCAGCCTTTTAATCAGACTAGAACAACCATGGCTGTTAGTAAGATGTGTGAAGCTACATTGTGCAAACGAAAACCAAACTGGAAGCAAGAATGGCTTTTACTTCTTGGCCAATTTGTGCATGAAAGGAAGGACATTTTTAAAAGAAAATCTGGAGTTGGGATAACTTCTAAAACCACAAAAGAAGTGTGGGAAAATATTTGCTTGGAAATATATGTATTTCTCACTTCTGTCCAGAACCGCCGATGAGTGTGAAAAGTGCTGGTATTCTTTGCAGTCTCAGACAAGGACAGAGATTGCAGAATTAAAGCAACAAACACTGACACAGGTAATAGGACATCAGGCCGATTATTTTAAACTACACTAGAACACAATGTTTTTTATTCTCTATCACGCAAAGTATTTAGCCTATACAAAAATGAATATAAATGTATTTATACATAAATGAATCTTGTTATACATGTCATTGCAGATTATATTAACATGTAATATATAATTCAAAACATTTATTGCATTTATTAGGAGGAGGCTCTGCACCTCCTAATAAATGCACTCTGCAGGGCTCTATCTCCTATTGCCTCAGTGGTATAGTGTCCTTGGGCACTCAGACACCAGCATAACAGGGCTGATTACGAGGCGGATTGCCGGCAGATCGTTTGTAATTTGGTCTTAGTGACTTAGGAGTCCTCTTGACTACTCCTAACTTTTTCACAGATTTAGGAGCAGGTTTTAGCACTGAAACGCTTTGAAATACTCTCAGACCAAAAATGTTGGAGTCCTAAAATTAGGACTGACATGCCCATTGTTTTTATGAGTTTCTCCTAAATCATCATGGTGGAAGAAACTTTAAGCCTTAAGATGTTTTGTGAAAATGTTGTTGCATTGTTACAGTAAAGGAGTATTGCAGTAAGACTTAACATTGTTGTTAGGTGAACTAATGACAAAGGTTAAATTACATCAGATTTCAGCTCTTTCTTGAGGGACCCCCAGCAATTCCAGAGCTAGCACACGTTGATAAGACTTGTCATCAAGTGTGTTTATTCAGGACTGAAACAAAATTGTGAATTGTCTGGGGGTCCCGTCTGAGGGTTAGTGGAAGTACAGTGACTTACACCCCCCCGGTTCTCTCCAATGTAACTACACCATTAGTTGGTGTCATACATTTTGGAGATACTTTGAAATACGGCAAGAATGTGTCATATATTTCTGTGGCCAGGCTGTGCCTGCTCACACATTCTTTCATATTGCATAATGCATTGTTTTTTTCAAACCCATCAGAAATGAGGAGGGTGGGAGTGGGGCTTGGTTGTCCTAGTTACACCACTATCAACACTGATTGAGTATTGAGTGAACTGATTGCATTTTAGAAAATATATATGTCTGTCACACATACTCTCACATTTAATATTTCTTTAGACAGCCTATTTCAAAGGGCCTTTCAGGGATTGTGAATGGGCTCGAGGGAAGATTAAGAAAATTACACTCTGGTCGTGCGGTCTTTGTGGGTACCTCACACTTCTATGTCCATTGCTATGCAAGGGGCATTTCAGCTAAAAAACCAAATGGCCTAAAAGAGGGATGCATGCAAAAGATATCCCAGAAAGTGTCCTCATAGGCGTTTGTCTTAAACAAAAGGTTATTCTCAAACCAAATGGCTTCTAATTGTTACTTTATCTTTTAATCTAAAGAGAAAACCCATAAGACTCTTTGAGTAGTCTAGAATTGGAGCTGTTGAAAACTAATTTCCCCTTCCCTGTGCCCTATAACCTGGCTACGCAAAAATCTATGGGGTCAAAAACTAGATTACACTTCTAATTTCCACTATAGTCCTTTTAAATTGTGTCATTAATTCGTCTACAAACCTTTATTGATTTTCCACATTCTAAGTTTTAGTAATTTCGTAATCGCCCAAGTTGGTGGTGTTGATGCTGTAAGCAACAGTTTCTGGCTGTGTGCATGGTGGTTTACACGATAGTGACAATGCAATCCCTGAACAAACTGGTTCATTAAAAGGTCTGAGGTAGCAGGCGAGTTTGGAACAGGGAAAGACAAATATTTTGTATTTTCAACTTTTATCACTGAATTCAGTTATTTTTCTCATTCTGAGCGGTAACTATAAAGGGACACCTCTAGCTGGGACCTGGCCACTAAATATGGGAATTGTCCCTGGAAAATGTGGACGACTTGTAATCTTACTGAGTTAACCTTGACACTTACTGAGTTAACCAATTATACTGACGGAGTGAGAAAATAAATGATCAGAAGCATAAAAAGAGTTTGTCACAACAGGTATTACTGTGCTTTTTTAAAAGAAAAAAAAGAATAACACTTTGTTTCAGCACCCCACTTTCCATTGCAAATTAGTCAAATCCTGAGGGCATTTTCTCAATTCCATTTTCACTAGCAATTGTTTACTTGGCCAATCAAACCTCCGGACCTGCAGTTATTGCCGTCATACCAAATGAAAACTGATGAAACCCATCAAGGATTTGATGCTTCTCCACATGTTATCAACACAAAAAGCCCGGAACCTTCAGTAAATTGCCAATTGAAGTGAAATGATGTGTATGTATGCCTCGTCGTAACCCAGGGGCGTTATCACAGTACATTTTTTCAGTTCTGAGGGTTTTTGGACTAACCGAGCCACTGTTCTATGCTGAGACCGAGTAGTCATGTAAACAGTGCTTTCTTGGTTTTCAAAGTCTCAAATCTACCTTTGATTTTCTCTCCTCTCCCCTTTGGATTGATACCATCTGGCAGAAATGGAGAGAACGAGAGAGAAAAAAGAGAGAGGAGGATAAAGAGAGGGAGCGGTGGAGAGCAGCTTAGCATGCAGTCATATTAATCATCCTAATCTGTGGGGAGTGGTGTGTTTAAAAGTCCATTTACCTGTTCCGAGAAATGCAGATTGCCAGTGTTTCTGAGGGTGCCGACCCAGAAGATGAATAGCTGCAGAATGAGAGGCTGACATGGCACTTTTTAGAAGTGAGGTTGCCTGGGTTCCCACACCAGCCCAACATTTCTTGTTCAAAAAGGTTCCTTGAGGAACCGCTCTTAAAAGGTTCTTCCTGGAACCACTGTGTTATAGGTGTACTCTGGTCACATGATTATACATCAGATATTTATTTCCAGGTAAAAAGTCCGACCTTAGAAACAAATCATTGGTTTAGAAAACAAAATGAGAAACAGAGAAGGTTGTTTGGGGAAAGGGATGCACTTCTCTGTTTAAATAGGCTAGAATCAGTCATTCTTTTTGTCTTCTAAATCAACGTTTTTTTGCAGGTTGGAAGTTTTCAAAGTACTCCATGAAAACCATTAGAACAATGGTAAATTAGCCTGTTAGCAGACACAAAGAAGTTGACAGATTTGACTTGATGGCAAGTTGACTTGATGGCATCAAAATATACAATTAGATGCCATCTCCATGCCAATTTTGAAGGGTTGCCATAAAAAGCCTTTATTGAGAGGAACCAACAAATCTAAGCTCCTGGATTTTGCTAAACACCTTTGGCACTTGGATTGTAACCGGGCGTTATGGTCAGATGAAAAAGAAATAGAACTCTTTAGCCACGAACACAAGCAGTGGTTTTGGCTTCAAAAGGAAGATGCATATGCAGAAAAGAACCTTATACCTACTGTAAAATATATATATTTTTGTTATGGTAAGGACATTTTAGACGAAAACCTTGTAGCTTCTGACAGCAGGCTACAAGTCAATGTTTGCAGCAAGTGAATATTCCAGCAAGACAATGTCCTCAAGCACCTCAAAATCCACAAAGAAATGGTTAAGGAGCCGCAAAATCTCCATTTTGCAATGCCATCTCAGCCTCTACACTTGAATCCTAATGAAGACCTTTGGTTTGAATTGAAGAGGGCAGTCCATAGGCACAGACAGGGAATCTCAAGGAGCTTGAAACAATCTGTGGAGAAATGGTTTAAGATTCCTTCCTGTGTTCCCCAACAGTATAACATAGAAACAAGGTTCACTACTGTTATACTTGCCTAGGGTAAATAACTGACGACAATGGTGTCAGTAATTGTAACATATATTTTTTGGGGAGATACATTTATAATTTTTAAATGTGTTTTGCTTGGATCATTAATAAAGTAAAATATATTCACAGGATGGAAAATATTAATGAAGCTCATTAACTGTAGGCTTTTTTACTCATCTCTATCAACAGTTCGAATCATTTTATATTTCCTCTGTGGGAAAAACATCTCAGCTACCCAACTGTGGCACAGGGGAAAGGAGTGTAGACACGTGTTGGTTAAGGGAAAGAAAACTCCATGAACCTTCCATAAATGTTTTTTTTTCTTTCATGGTGGTCAACTAGGTAAGTAAAAACAATGAACTCAAAAGATAGTCTTAATCCCCTAATTAGCTAATGTGTGGGTTACCATCCTTAAAATAGGATGGTAGGACTAGATTCTCTTGTTGGCCGTAATTAGTGATTGTGATGGACCAGATTACAGGGACAAAGAACCATTTAAATGGCACCCTTTTTTCTTTTACAGTGCACTACGTTTTACCAAGGCTTATGGGGCACTAAGAACTAGAACCTAAATACATGTTATTATCATCACAAACCATACAGCTGTATCTACTGTACAGTATACTTCCCAAAAATGGTGACATAGGGTTGTCCAGCCCTCAAAGACGCCGCCTCTGGAGCACATGTACTGCTGTGGTGTGATTTTGAATCTGACCTACTGCTCTGTCAGCAAAAAATTCTCTGTCACCACTTCACTGGCCAATAAAGCATACACTGAAAAAAAAAATACTTCCCAAAAACCCCCAAATGTAGCGTGCACTATATGAATGATTTTGCATTTAATCACAAATGGGTTGGGTATACACACAGAAAAATTATGTATTTCTTACTTCAGTACACTTTTCAAATTCCAACCCTGCAACATTGACATTTTGAATATAACACCCTATGAACCAAACATTTGCCATTGATTAGCTTGCAGATTGCCCGGCAAAGAATACATGTTGAATTAAAGGTCAGTAAAAGAGATGTTTCTACCATTACGTGATGTAATTACTTAATTGAAACAGAACATTGCCAATTAGAAATGTCAGGGATTCATTAAACAGGAGTTTCATCTTCCTCCTGCAGATCAAACAACTTCACAAGCAAGCATCTAAGAATTTAGATAAAATAAAAACAAATAAGGTAGATGGCAGACAAAGCACAATGCATAAGTCAACCTTGAATGTGTGCAGTTTAACTTGTACTGTCATATCTCTGTTTTTAAAGGAACGTATTCAGACATTTCCTACATAATAGAGAGGTAACAATTGTCATGATCAGTCTGTAGAAGAGTTGGATAGGAAATACATGTTGTTGAACAACCTTGGACTTATGTGTCTGACTGGTCCCTCAACCCTTCAATCTGAAAGACACATTCAGAAAACCATCTACCTTTTTTCCAAAAGCAATCTGTTCAGTGCTCAAGGGTTGAAAAAAACTCTGTTTATATGAGGTAAATGTGTATTTTAGTATTTCACATTAATGTGGGAGTTAATTTTCTATGTAGCCTCCCATTTGAAAATATTCAGTAATTATTATACATTATTTCAAATATTCCTAGTACCAAAGTTCAGTTGATAGTTTTCAAGTGTTGTCAGGGCATATGGGAACGCCCATTTGGCAGGCAAAACACAGTCTCCTTCCATTGCCCACCATCGACAACTCTTACGGGTTATACTTATCATACTAAATGCCAGATAGTTGCACATCCATTGGATGCGCTAACTGCATATATATTGTATTTGCAATCAAATCTACAAATAATCAGTGTAATGAATGACATGGTCTGTTTTCAGCTGCACAGATGCAACCAACACAATGGTCTAGCTAAAGTTAGTGAGGCTAGCTAAACTTCTCTTGTTAAACATATATTGTTAGCTAAATTAATAACAAAATACTTAATACAGGAGAAAATCGCACCAATCCAACCTTCTCCACAGCAACACACACTGTCAATGGTGGGTCATTTAAACAATAGGAATGGTTTACCTGACATTAGGAAAACATTTATATTATTACTGGTACAAGTAATTTGTCACAAGATTCTCTGTTATACTGGCTGAACAATGCTACTCTGACCAACCATAGAACTAACAGTAATTTAGGTAAATTAGCACTCAACTTTGCTTTGACAATGAAGAATTTCTTCTCCTTCACCTCCCAAACAATTGCATTATTGACCCACCCTGATCGAAATTACAGATAGCTGTCTGTACTTGTGTACACTTTCATTTTGGTAGCAGTGTAAGGGGGTTCTCCACAAGGTACAGTGAGGGAAAAAAGTATTTGATCCCCTGCTGATTTTGTACGTTTGCCCACTGATAAAGGAATGATCAGTCTATAATTTTAATGGTAAGTTTATTTGAACAGTGAGAGACAGAATAACAACAAAAAAATCCAGAAAAACGCATGTCAAAAATTGATTTGCATTTTAATGAGTGAAATAAGTATTTGATCCCCTCTCAATCAAAAAGATTTCTGGCTCTGAGGTGTATTTTATACAGGTAACAAGCTGAGATTAGGAGCACACTCTTAAAGGGAGTGCTCCTAATCTCAGCTTGTTACCTATATAAAAGACACCAGTCCACAGAAGCAATCAATCAATCAGATTCCAAACTCTCCACCATGGCCAAGACCAAAGAGCTGTCCAAGGATGTCAGGGACAAGATTGTAGACCTACACAAGGCTGGAATAGTCACCAAGAAAACAATTGGTAACACACTACGTCGTGAAGGACTGAAATCCTGTAGCGCCCACAAGGTCCCCCTGCTCAAGAAAGCACATGTACAGGTCCATCTGAAGTTTGCCAATGAACATCTGAATGATTCAGAGGAGAACTGGGTGAAAGTGTTGTGGTCAGATGAGACCAAAATCGAGCTCTTTGGCATCAACTCAACTCGCTGTGTTTGGAGGAGGTGGAATGCTGCCTATGACCCCAAGAACACCATCCCCACCGTCAAACATGGAGGTGGAAACATTATGCTTCGGGGGTGTTTTTCTGCTAAGGGGACAGGACAACTTCACTGCATCAAAGGGACGATGGACAGGGCCATGTACCGTCAAATCTTGGGTGAGAACCTCCTTCCCTCAGCCAGGGCATTGAAAATGGGTCGTGGATGGGTATTCCAGCATGACAATGACCCAAAATACACGGCCAAGGCAACAAAGGAGTGGCTCAAGAAAAAGCACATTAAGGTCCTGGAATGGCCTAGCCAGTCTCCAGACCTTAATCCCATAGAAAATCTGTGGAGGGAGCTGAAGGTTCGAGTTGCCAAACGTCAGCCCCGAAACCTTAATGAAACCTCCTGGAGTGGCCTAGCCAGTCTCCAGACCTTAATCCAATTGAAAATCTGTGGAGGGAGCTGAAGGTTCAAGTTGCCAAACGTCAGCCTCGAAACTGTAATGACTTGCAGAAGATCTGCAAAGAGAAGTGGGACAAAATCCTTCCTGAGATGTGTGCAAACCTGGTGGCCAACTACAAGAAACGTCTGACCTCTGTGATTGCCAACAAGGGTTTTGCCGCTAAGTACTAAGTCATGTTTTACAGAGGGGTCGAATACTTATTTCACTCATTAAAATGCAAATCAATTCATAAGCAAGCAAGCAAGCAAGTTTATTTATATAGCACAATTCATACATCGAAGCAATTCAATGTGCTTTATAAAGAAAAATAAAATATAAAATATATAAAAATACAATAACATAAAACAAATACTCAAATTAAAACATCAAAACAAATGAAGACATCATAATAATAGAAATACAATAAGAAAACAAAGATTAAAAAAAAAAAGATTAGAAATGGGATAAAAACATAGGAAGCTATAAGGCTAAACAGTGTGGTTAAGTTTAAGTGCTCAGTCGTAGGAACGTGAAAAGAGTAGTGTTTTTAACCTGGATTTAAAAATGGATATGTTTGGGGCACGTCTAAGATCTTCTGGTAGTTTATTCCAGTTGTGTACAGCATAAGTGCTAAACGCAGCTTCTCCATGTTTAGTTTGGGCTCTGGGCTCTACTAGCTGACCAGTGTTCATGGATCTAAGAGCCCTGCTCGGTTTATATTCTTCA